>JAPMOQ010055381.1:1410287-1436727 GCA_026543055.1 Argiope trifasciata | reverse complement strand
ACCTTTCAATTTTTATTACAATCTGCTAAAACTCTATTTAAAGTATTAAAAATGAATCAAACTTAATTAATATTTAAAAAGAACTGTATTAGCATCGAGTGTCATTCACTACAAGTTTAAAAAAATGTATCTTAACTTGAGTGGATGAATAAAAAGTATTTTATTAACGATTGGATTTTTGAAAATTTGAGCAAGATAAATATATACATAGGGGGGGAGTAGTAGGAATTGCAAAAACAACTATCCCAATTCCAATTTTACGATGCAACTTCTTAACACATTATACTTCATTTTTATAGTTTTTAAAACGTTCTTCCTAAGAACGAGCTTATAGGTAAACATACTTGAGCTTAAAATACGCGTCGTTTCTATTTAATCTATGAAAAAGAAAACAAGCCATCAAAGTAAAACCTCCAACAAAATGTTACGTAAATAACCACAACGGATCCTGTTTCGAATAGCGCTTTCGCCGTTATTAAATAAGACACTAAATCTGCGGCAATTTGTTTTCGCTGTTTTCCGCGTGGGGAGCCGAAAACAGTTATCACACCAAATAACCGAAGAGAAAGTTTAATGAAGTGGCTTCTTCCCCTAAAAATAACTTCTTTTGCGTTATTCTGGTGAAAGCAGAAGCGAGGGCCCGGCCAAGACCAATTAGTGGAGGGGAATATTTTAACGAATTTCAGAGCTTTCCAAACTCATCAGTTAAAATGGAGGGAAAATGCGTTGATGGGCGGACTAAATTGACGTTTGAAAGGTTTCTGAATCTGCTGGAGAGAGAAAATGCGAACGTTTTGGAGAGAGGTCTTATGGAATATCGTCATGTTTAAACCGTAACATTCGAATTCTGTTCAACTTTAGAGGTGTGTTAAATTGTTTCCATTAAAAATCTTGCTCGATTCTTTGAAATTTCTTGGAAGTTAATGTGTTTTTTTAAATCTTTTTTTAGCGCAAAAGCAAGAATTGATATTTTTTGAATATTAGGCTTAAGAATTTATTCTCTCCGAGTACATACAAAATTAATAGCAAAAATATGGAATGTTTGAAAAGAAAAAAAAAAAAAAAAAAAAAAAGGAAAGGAAATGGTTAATGCTAAAAAAAACCAAATCATAAAAAGAAGGTGGAGATGGAAAATAAAATTTTAGAATGAATTTTGACACGATTATTATATTGACTGACTTTTTTTAAGAACAAAAGTTATGAATTTCATCATTTTTCAAAGATCTTGGTATTCAAATATAAAATATAATGTCGCAAAATGCTTAGAGAAATAAAGTAATTTATTAGCTTTCATCGATATATTTTGGCTAGGTTCATCGATTTATACGTATAAAAAGTTTTAAGAAAATTAATCGATTGCTGTAGAGCTCTGATCGAAGCAAAACAAATGGAGATAGCATTTAGAGAGATATATATCCTTATGTTTATAAAAAATGTGTATTGTTTTCTTCCAATAAAAAGGATAAGATTATTATTATTTTATAGTTAACCAAATAATTTAGTTATGCAGAATTATTCGTTATATTGTAAACATTGAAGAGACAAAATCACTGTTCAACAACAACAAAAATCATCATTTCTGGAATAGTACTTTTTGTTTTCGTTTCAATGCATTTTCTTTGTTCTTGTTAAGGTTAGAGGGAATGTTTGCAGGTGGCTTATTTGCAGACGATTCTTTATTTCTTCTTCAAATCAGTTTGTTTCTATAAAATAACAGTATGTCTTAGAATTTGACTGTTCTTAGTATACTTGAAACTCAAGTGTTTATTTGAAATATTTCTCTAGATTTAGTATTATGCTTTATTTTAAGAAGTGTATATAAAGTATTCGTTATTGTTCTTAATGGTATAAATAAAATAATAAAGTCTGAAAGATTCATTTTTTTACATCACACTAGCAGAATAAAAAATACTTCAAAATATTTTGGATATAATAAAATATTTTTTCAATCAATTAATTTTTTTAGTAGTGAAAAAAATCTTTATATTTTTGCTGCATTTAAAGATAATTCAAGGAATCATTTATATTTTTCAATGAAATTCGATTCAATTGTTCTAGAATCAAAATAGAATAAGTAAAATAAAGTTTTTAAAGTAAATAGATTACAATTTTTAAGAATATATATCATGGAAATATTTACAGATACTGAAAGATTTTCTTGAAACCTTACTGAGATATATCAGGATACTTTATTTCATTACTTATTCATCAATGCAAACTAATCATTCCTTGCTCAGAAGTTCTGTTCATAGAACATCTCTTTCACATGAACTAAAAGAATCTCAGAGGGAATCGTATGAAATGAAAAATATTGATCGTACGAGCATAAATTTTTCATTAATTACTGATTCAGAACCTATATGTCATTGCACCCTTCTACAACATTGTTAGGGACGCGGTAGCCTGGTTGGTAGAGCATCAGTCTCGTAACCGAACGGTCGCGGGTTCTGTCCTCGTCTAGTCCAAAGACAGCCGTGTTGGCTCATGGCTGTTGGGGCACGTTAAATAGGGCCTGACTGCAAAGTCCTCCAAGTTCCCATAACAAATGATACCACTAGGGGTACTGAATCAGAGATGAGTCGGTCTCTTATTTGAATCTAAATTCTGACTTGCTGATGGATGAATGAGTGTGTGAATGAATTCGACCACCCCCTAAAAAGGGTTGTGTCGTGTGTGTTCGAGCAAAGTCGTCCTATCGCCTGAACGGGGCTCGTTAACTACGAAAGCAGCTTAATCGAAACAGCTCTGCTAATTCGGGTTGGTTTGACCAAGTGGAATTACAACAACAACTACATTGTTATAATGAAAAAAAAAAAAACCGCACACATTTAAAAGAAATGTTATTCATACGAAAAAAAATCAGAATATTCTTGTATATTCATAAATAAAAATATTTACTATGTATTTTTTAGTTTAATTTAAATTACTTTCCTATATTTTTTTATCTTTAAAACTGTAATCGGCTAGTTACGATAATCAAACTGCTTGTCTGATTTACGATCAATCCTCCCCCCCCCCAAAAAAAAACAACAACTCTGGAACATTTAGTGATTTTACCATTGACACTAATATTCACAAAAATTATTCTTATATTTCCCAACATTTGAAATAATTTTCAAAAGAATTTCTATATGAAATGGAGATTGTACTTAAATTAGAGTAGTTATATTCTTCAGACGTTAATTTTTAAGTCCATTAATTCATCTGATTTTTAAACTTTAAGTCAATAATAATAGAAAGAACTAAATCAATAAAAATCTAACGAATGGAAATAAATTTAATAATAATCTAATTATATTTAAATTAATAATGAATTTTAACAATAATAATTTAACAATAAAATAATTATTAATAATTTGTTAATAAATTAATCATTATAATTAAAACAATCATATTCTAATGAATTAAAATCAAAAACTGAACAATAAAATAATTATTAATAATTATAATTAAAACCATTATAATCTAATGAATTAAAATCTAAAATTTTACAATAAAATAAGTATTAATAATTTAACAATAAATTAATTATTATAATTTAAACAACCATAATCTAATGAATTAAAATCTAAAATTTAACAATAATCTAATTATAATTGGATGAATAATAATCTAAATGAATAATAATATTCATTTAGGATTTAAATAAACTAATGTTGGTATTGTTTTATTTCCTTCTAAAAATTTGTTATCTGCAGTTTTTATGCTAGATATGCCATATGATTCGCGACTACTATTTGATTAACCCATATCTATTATCTAATTAGATAATCTCAGAATATAGGGATAAAACGTAGCAGCGAACATTTTAAAGAAATATGTTTTGAAATTTCCATTTCTAACTAACTTTAAAGTTATAGGTGTCCCAAAATTAAGGCAAGATTTGAATTTGCACCATTCATGCTTTAAAATGTTAGCAACATCATTTAAAAATGCCCTTTGAGACCTGATAGTTTAAGGCTAGAATAAATAGATTGCTACTTGATGGAACAATATGTAAAATTAAGATTTGAATTAAATAAGAAACATTTTTCTTGAAATTATACTTTTATTGAATCTTAAAGTACAAAGAGTTATGTATGGAATTACAAAAACTGGCCTCCACTACTTTTCTGATACATAAGTGCTCTTTTGTCGAAATTTTTCATGATTATTTTGTATAAATTTTCATGAATTTCACTGATACGACAATGAATTTTTTCTTCAATGCACATGTGCTTCTGGACCTGTTTGCATAGATCTTTGGCTTCAAATGATGATGATGATGGTGTCGTGTCCGTGATTTCACGGAAAGGGGGTGCAGTAGCTTCTGAGGGTAACGACCCCTGAGCACCCAGAGAGCAGAAGTCTGACTTGTAGCTCATATGAAGGTGACACACACATTCGCTTGCACAACCCCTTTTTACAGGGTGGCACATTCATACATCTCACAAATAGAACACAACACAACCATGCCCGAAGCGGGACGCCCAGATCACGGGGAAGATACCCTACCCTTATGCCAGGACGCCGGCTTGACTTCAAATAACCTCATAAAAAGAAATCTAGTGGTGTTAAATCACACGATCCAGGGGGCCAATTCTCAAATTTTCGAATTGCGTCTGGAAGCATTCCATTATTTTTGAAATATTGTTCAACAATAAAAAAAACACGTTGTTCTATCGTGTAACGTTTCTTTTTAACTATCCTTAAAATATCAACTGTCAAATGTTTGTCACTTTAGGCTCGTTACACACACAGCGGTTTTTTCTTCTGTCAGTATTTTGCCGAGACCAGTCCCAGAAATCAAATGCTTACACACACCGCGTTTAAATTTTGAATCCGTCGTAAGAGTCAGCATCATTTCATCAACAAATAAATTTACTTTAACCGTTTTATTTAAACTAAGTACTGCTTAAGGGTGATTTGAAATGAATAGAGTACAAATTCTAGCATTATTATCCTGTCGTCGAATGAAGAGGAAAAGGGGAAAAAATTGACTTATTTCGATTTATTCAATTAATGGGAAAAAAGGATTTGGAATCTTGCATCTAATTATCCGAAAGCGCTAGTGACAGCGGGCGTCTGCACAGAGTCCGATAGAAGGCGGATTGACCGAATCTTTATTTGTCCGCCTAGTGTGTAAGCTCCAATGTAATTCAATACTCTACTGTTGTTATGTCGGCATCGGTGAAATAAACGATCAGAAAAAAGCGTTGTGTGTGTTACCAGCCTTATTGTACGAATGGTGGCAAATTCAAATCTTAACTTAATTTTGGGATACACTTTAGTTCTTTTTGTATCCCAAATTAAAGCAAGATATCAAAAAGTATCTTAAAATATCAAAAATCGAATGCACAAATATAGTAGGTAAAATATATTCAATCTATATGAAAAGTTTATGTAAATATTCAGTATTTTAAAGCATATTCCAAATACATAGTTCACATTTCCCTCGCAGGTTTACCATCGCAATCTTTTCCTTATCGATTTGCACATCTGGATTGAAACTTTGTTCTCTCTTGCTTTGAGAAATCTATTATTTCGATTGCCCACGTCGTCCACTTCGGGTTTGCCGGATGTTACTGCAAAATTCAACAACAGGATGCTTGCTTTTGTTCAATCGAAACAGCACGAGAACTTTCTCCTCTCCTTCCCCCAAACTGAAAAAAAAAAGAGAGAGAGAGAGAGAGAGAAAGGTGTTTTTTTTTTCTTTCCTTTTTTCCTTCCCCGTTGAATTTGCAGTATTTGAATTTCACGCTGATATTTATTTGTTGGAAATTTGGAAAATTTAAAGTTTAGATTGTAGTAAGTATGCTAAATATTATGTTTTATCCAAGAATATCGTCTAAAAATGTGAAGATTCTTTGTTAAAAAGATGATTCAATGGTTATTTAAGTATTTGTTTTAAAATATTATTCCTTTAATTTCTTTCCCTTACAAAGATTAATTTGTGAAATTCTGACATTGAATTTTGAAAATAATAATAATTTCTTTTTAAAATATAGCGTTTTATATGAAGGGAATTCAAGTATTAAATAAATAATTTTACTCATAATTTAATAGCTATTTAAGTATTTATTCCCTTTTTAAAAGATTATTCCTTTAATTCCTTTCCTTTGCAAAGATTAATTTGTGAAATTCTGACATTGAATTTTTAAAAATAATTATAATTTCTTTTTAAAATATAGCGTTTTATTCGAATGAAATTCAAGTATTAAAAGCATAATTTTACTGTCAATTCTAAAAAAATGAATTTTAATTGAAATTCAATTCATTGAAAAAGAAGAAAAGTGAGTTTTCATATAAGTAGATGAGGAAATCTCCATTTTGTTTTACTTAATTTTTGGAACTTTTTCTTTAATAAAAGTAAAAGATTTTAATAAAATTTCTTGTTTTATTTTATTTTTTTCGATTTCTGTGTTTAGTTATCGTTTGACTATTTAATACTATTATTTCAAATAAAATTAGTCAATCAATTCTTCTTTTTTTATTATAAATAATTCACTAATTTTTATTTAATCTTTACGTTTTTAAATTATAATAGATATCAATAAAAATATTCTATTTTATAGACAGTTTCAAAATTATCCTTCCTGGAGCCAGAATTATTTTGTTATACTAACTTTTTAAAGGGAATCTATACAAGCAATTAAAACTCAAATAATTAATGTTATTCAAAAATTACTTTTTTTCTGTATCTATAAAAAGGTTTTTAAAAAGAATAAACATTTGAAGGCGCTACTTAACTCGATATGCATATGCAAACACAGAAAAGGAATTTCAAAATTTAATCCAATATAAAAGAGCCATTTCCGGCATATGTGAAACATATAAGTTCTACAGTTTGTAATATACTTGTTTGTAATTGACGATAAACTCTTTATCTCTTTATTTTATTGTTTTAAAGAACAGTTTAATACACATTTTATTTATCTGTATTTTAATTTTTTGTTGATTCGTTCAATTAGTTCAATAAGGTTCCCGATAGATTGCCAAGTCCAAATATTGTAATATAGACTATCGGCCATCTTTAGACATTGATTTGATAATCTATTCTCTTAGAGGTTTACCTAGACTTCTTATTTTTTATTTAAAAAAATTATCTCCTATCCCGAACGCAGATACCTCAAATATGCACAAAATGTGATTTAGCATGCCTTGGTATTTGCAAAATTACATGGCTAATGCCAAGAATGCTATAGGATAGGGAGACAACACTCTTATTAGATAATATACAAAGAAGTTTTGGAGACATTACTTTCGCTGGTTTAATCATATATCCTTAGCTTATCTTCCAACTACAATTGAAACGTTATCATTATAGTCGTAGTCAGTAAACTCAGTGAAGTATTAGAAATCTTCATTCTTAATATAAACCATTTATTATTTTTATATACATTTTATAATAATAATTTAGAGTGATTATGTGCCTATGTTATATGAATGTTTTTAAAACAAAATAAAAATGGTTATATGAATATTTAATTATACCTTGAGTCAGAGTTCCATAAGACAGCTAATGCCAGTGTGAAGTGTCAGATCGGGCAACTTTAAGGAAGTGTTTTTCGGTATTTATATACTTTCATGAAAGTGTTTATATCTATATTAATATTATAAATGTGAAAGCTTGTATGGATGTTTGTTACTCCATCACGCCAGAACGGCTGAACGGAATTGGATGAAATTTAGCTCAAAGATAGATTATAGTCAGGAATAGAACAAAGTATACTTTTTATTCCGGTTAATTGAGTGGTTCATTTTTTATTAATTAAAAACTAACTTTTGAGCCAAAAAGCTGAGGCCAAATCTCGTCAAAGATAAGTAAGGCTCTACGTTTTTTCCCCCAACAGAGAGTTGAGGTTAGGCTTAGGAGAATTTCGACCGTTTATTTCAATGATTCTATTTATTTTCTTTGTATTTGACATATTTAAAATCAAATGTTGTTAATGAATCGATCTTTCGGATTTGTTCTGAAGTGCTTTTAAATTAAAAGAGAACATAATAAAGGAAATAAACAATTTCTAATCTGCATTGCATTACTGCAACTGGCGTAGGAATGTCAGACATATGCATTACGCCAACTGGCATTGAAAGTTCACGCGTGATTGTTGTGACATCAACTGTGTTTGCGCGTGATGACAACTGTGGATTTCATTTTAATTTTTCATTTAAATTCAAAGTTTAAAAATTCTCAATCTCGATCAATAAATGAAATGGATTTGACCGGACTTGATGTACTGTTTTGTTTTATTTTGTGTATACAATGTAAATAAATTGTTTTTACATTAGTTGTGTATTTTTGTTATTAAACTACATTTATGCTATACATTTTTCGTATATGCTTATACTTTTAAATATATCATTTTTAGTTTAGGTTTAATTTTTTTTATTTGATAGTTTTTCGTGCATATACATCAAAATTTCCACGTGAACTTTCCACTCAGGTTAAGGTCCCTTTTGGCATCTTGCCAATTCTACCACCATACAGTTACAACCTTACATGTAGGGGATCCCTAAACAATCTGATAACCGAAATGCATTTCACTTTCTTATTGCATCTATCTCCAGCAGTAAAAACGTTTGTTCCGAAATTTCAAGAAACCTTTCCTTGCCACTTCCAGAAACCACCCACTGTAATGTTCTCTCTTTAAAAAAAAAACACGTCCCATTTACGTGAGTTTTTGTTAAAGACGGGCCATTCCGTGATTTATTCCCCACACGTTCCTCTTTCACCACAAGAGTAGGAAATGGTTTGTGAAACGGAGTAGTAGAGAGCAAAACGCACTGCTTGCTAGTGAAGAAAGCGGTCCCGACCTTGGGTTCTAGAAGGAACTACGCAATATGAATAAAGATCGGGAAGATAGTGTGTGTGTGTGCTCACCGTTTTTGAACAGCGTAAATGAACTTGTCTGGACGAAATCAGGGGAAGTGGTGCACGTGCGTGGACCTCAAATCCGCCCTGAAGTTATATATATAAAAAAAAGTAGCTGTTAATATCTCATGTGCAGTGTTGCGAAATTTTCACTGAATTTGCATACGGTTAACAGCTTAGTTGTGAATAAGGGACCCATAATAAGAATTTTATACGTTTAAATAATTCAATTAATAGCCAGCTGACTTTTTTCTTCTTCTTCTTCTTATGTAATGGTGCAGCCAGCTGTAAAATTAAATTGACCAGGTAGTCCATTATTACACTTTGACATGGGAAAAAGCGTAATGGTAATTTTATCTCTTTAGGTTGTTCAGATGACCATCCAAAATAAGTTACTATATTTTCTTCAGATATCGAACCAGCTAAGTGGAAAGAAGAGATGTAAAATTTAATTTAATTTTTCTGATTTAAATATAAGGCTATTTATTTGAGAAGAAAAGATTAACCTTCTCTTGGGTTATTAAAAGTATGCATCCTACCAAATTCATCTACCTTTACATGTAGTTTTGTAGGTTAGCATCACAAATTTTGTAATAAAATAAAAACTTTGGTGTTCCAGTTCCTTATTACAAACAAAATGGGTGTGTTTTGATTTGTTACTTAATTATTAATTAACCATAAGAAATTGATCTAAAAAGCTAAATGAGTCACATTTTTTCAGTCTATCTTAACTCTAAAAATATTTTGAAATATAATGTCAAGAAAACCACGGCCTTTTAAAGAGTTGAATATAAAAATAATAGGTGTTAAAAAGTTAGTAAAATAAAAATGTTTTAAAAGTTTAGACAACTGAATTTGACCATTAGTAATTTTTGTAAAAAAATTTCAATTTAAAAATATGTTAACTGGTTTTTTTTAATTGAAAGGATTTTTTAAAAATTCTGCTTAATAAAATTTATATAAGCTGTTATACTTGATAAAATTTTCAATTTTCTATGCATATTTTTTTTCAAAGAATTCAACTTTGTCCAAAAACAAAAATAATAAACACATGGAATTTTTGAAAAATTACTAAAATAAAGGATGTCCCAAAATTAACGCGCAAGACTTAAATTTGTCCCTATTCGTGCAGTAAAGATTTAGAAATCCTATTAAAAAGCCATTAGAGAACTGATATTTTATGATTAACAAAAATGCAGGGTTACACGATAGGAAAACGTGTTAACGCATGATTTGAAATAAATAAAAAACACAGTGTTTCCCCCATTAAATTATTATATATTATGTTTTTATTGAAATGTAAAGTACACAGGATAGCGTTATTTATCAAATAACACATAGAGCAAATTATCTTCATGGCTTAGCTGGCATGTACGCACTTTTTTGTCGAAATTTTCTGTGACCATTTTGCATAAATGTGGCTGAATTTCCTTGAAATAACGTTGAATTTCGTCCTCCAATGCACGCATGCTTGTTGGTATAGACCATAAGTTCCCAACGTGGGCGATAACGCCCCCTTGTGGGCATTTGAAGCTTTCAGGGGCCGGTGAAAGACCCAGAGAAAATTAGGGGGCGTTGATATGGCACGAAGGGGCGTTAGAGGATTAACCAAATATAGTGTACTAATAACTTCAAGGCGCGATTTCAGGACATTTTAAGCATGGACAGACCAGACTGGGTTTTGGATCATTTTCCAATGTCAACACAGCAGGATCAACTCAATTAGAAGAAGAATTAATAAAACGGACAACAAATGAGGATCTAAAAATTAAATTCAAGAATTTTGGCTGCAGACGTCAATTTCGCAACTGCATTCAGGATTAGGGTCGATTGTTCAACAACTTCTGAAAGCATTCCTCTCTTCATATTTAGCAGAACGTGCATTTAGTGCTGTAACACCATTGGTAGCATAAAAGAGAAATCGGCTCCATATTACTGAACGCTGCCACTTACTATTGTTTTTAAGTGAAATCGAGCCTGATATTAACACGTTCCTTAAAATGCTTCAAATTCAACCTTCTGATTAGTGAAGTTAGAAATCTGATGTCTTTAAATTTTTATAAAAAATACTTTTTAATATAATTAAGAATGCGTTTTGATGGGTCACTGAAACTATAAATTTATTTATTTAGAAAGCAATAGTTTATTATCAGTTAATTCGTATCATCAAAATCCCTGGCTGTCCTCATGACAGGTAAGCTGAAATTTGTATTCCTCTTTTTTTAAATAAAGAAATTCGGTAGCGTTTCAATTCCAACAATATTCTATCAATTAGAATTTTTTAAATTATTGTTTTCACCATGCATTATGTACACTCTTATTTATCTAGAGTGGGAGGGGGGAGATATTGAAATATTCATTAAAAAAGGGTGTGCCAGTTCAAAAAAGGTTGGTAACCTCTGGTATAGACCGAATTAGAAGAAATCTAGTGCTAAATACCATATCGTCATTTTATAATTTGCATCCAATCACATGCAAATATCGTTAATCGAGAACCAAAACTATTCAATGATGTTAATGCATTTGTATTCACTAAGATTTTGCAGTAAAGTTTGTAATCTCTTGAAAATCAACGCTAGGAATAGTTTCGATGTTTGGTCATATGTACCATTGGTAGCTCTTCTTTACTCTTTTTCTAAACGATAATAAATCTCTCAGATCCAGATTAACATTTGCTGAGGATCAGTTCTGAATTTAATCACAAAATATCCCTGAATGTATGGGGCAGAGAAGAGATGCCAAGTATCAGAGTGGAAACATTAATTTTATCGACGTCCTTGCTCTATTTTGCTTCGCGGTTTTGAAATAAATCTTTTCTATATAAACAGAAATCTTTTTTTGTGGTCCACATAACCTTAAACATTGCTTATTTCGCCCATGAATTTTTGAGCATTTGAAATTTATATTCTTTATATTGAATATGTTGCATGGGAGGAGGTCACCCTAATACGATCAGAATATAAGAGTAAATCTGGGAAAAAAGTATTAATAATGATGGTAGTAAGATATATTGTTAATATTTCACCATTCCTTCTGCCCTGTTTCCGCAGACATTTTATAAATTGCCTTTTATTTTTTATTACTATTTTCCTACAGTATGTATCTGCACAGCCTATATTTGTTAGTTTTCGCTAGTTAAGTCTTCTTCTTAACATTCTTGGTTTCATTTCCATATTCCAGAACATTTCAGGTAAGAAATAAAAGAAAAATGACATTTTATGTTGAATATAGAACGAATTTAATTACTATAACGCTGATTATATGCACAGGATTTATACGAAAATCCAAAGAAAATTTTTAATCATACAAGCAATGCGATAATTTCAGATTAGTCAGTTGTTGCTCAAATATAGCTTGTAGTCATAATCAGTAAATTCTTTAAAATATTAGAAACATATTTATTATATTACTAGCCGCCTTTGGCGACCAGCTTATTCGCCATGAGTAATGCGTTCTAAAATTTTCAATTAAGTCACATATTCATTAGCCTTGAAGTAATTCCGGGCATTGATTGGCCTGAAATTAAAAATGTTTTTTTTTTCGTGATGTTGCCAAACTATTAAATATGTTTTTTTAAAGAAAGAGAAAAAGGAAAAAAAATATTGAATAAATGATTTAGATGTTGCAAACGATTATAGAAATCTTGGCTTTGCATTTTTTTTTTTATAAAATATCACATTTTATATATTTTTTATTTTATCCAGTCACGTGCTAAAGGTATCATTTCTTTAGACTTCATTTACGATGATAGTTTTTTTTATTTGAACTTCCGGCATTGTTTTCTTTTATTTTATCCAGTCACGTGCTCAAAATATTTATTTAAAAATTCGTTAAAAATAGAGGCTTAAGTTATACATTAAAACACTGACATCATTAGAAAGCTAATTTTTTAATCTTTAAATTGATGTAAAAATCATGTTTGTGCGATCATATTTTCGGAAGTTATAGCGGAAAAACGTCAAAATTTCGCTTACATTTTAATTAATTCAAATTCTAATTAAAAATTCGAAAAAAGGGCTCCAAGGTGTACACTCCCAACCTCCAAGGTATACACGTACCAAATTTGGTAGCTATAGGTCCAACGATCTGACCTACAGAGCGGCAAACACACACACACACACACACATTGAGCTTTATTATAAGTATAGATATAGATTTTTCAACATAAATCCGCATAATAAAGCGTTTTATTATGTTTTATTTCCATTTTGCAAATTTATTCTTTACAAATAATATGTGATTTAATTAAGAACCAAACATTCTAAGAACATCAAGTTAATTACGGGAAAAAATCAACAACAAAAAAATCAAGATGATTGCAACATTTAAAATGCTGATGTTAAATGAACAAAATTTCACATGTATTGCCTATGGCTTAATGATCATAATATATATCTATTTATTAAGAAATTAATATTTTTTATAATGTAGAAGGAAGAGGGAATAGACCCGTTATTGTTTACTTTATTGTATACATAGTATAGATAAAGTATAGTAATCGTCAAAAAATTGGATGATTACTATACTCGAGATTTTGACGAATCTCCAGGTCTCTGAGTTCGATAAACACATTTTTCAAACATGTTGTCTGTCTGTCTGCAACAAAGATATCTCAAAAATGTTTTAAGCTGTGCAGTTGAAATTTGGTATTTGGTCTTTATACTAAATTTCTAGATATTCTACCAAATTTCTAACAAAATCCGCTCTGAGGAAGTCCGTCTGTCCGATTGTTCGAGTATAAGTTAGTATGATAACTACAAAACAAAGACAGCTGATGAATAAAATTCGGCACACATTTAACACCTATGGTGTGAAAACCTATCAACTTTTAAGCTAAAACCAACATTCCAAATCCGAATCTACCGTTTTTATATCTGTATATTTAGAAATATGTATACGCAATAATTCAAAAACGCAAACACGTTAACTTTGCTAAGGGAATTTGTGACTACAATTGTAGTTCTGTGTTAAATTTTTGCTTTAATCGTTAGGGGGAAAAACACGTCTAAAGCATGATTTCGTTTTTCGGATTGCATGCCAAGGATGATGGCAAAATGACTCACCAATGAGTACACGAAATATTCAGTAAAAATGCTTAACTCAAGTCAAATGTTAATTTTTCTTAACTATTGTACGTCAATATCAAGCCAGACATGCTCTAGGATAGCATCTTTATTATAGAATATCCCAGAAAGATTTGGGGGACCGTTCTCACTGTTTCATTTCATTTTTTCAATGATAGCGGTTGTTAGGAAGAATTTGGCTTCTCACCAAGAAAACTTTCAGAATCAGAGGATTTCAGGCTTGAGACTCGGTTCCACCTTAGAAACATAGTGTAGGCAAGTCTGGTGCAAGTTATATCCATCGGGCCAAACGTCCTCCTGGAGTGGTTTAGTTTAGTTATATTAACGTCCCGTTTTAAAGCAACACGAGGGCTATATTGGGACGGACCTCGTCATTTTGAACCACGGTCAGATGACGAGGAAGACACCTGAACTGGCACCCCCCCTCTCCACACCACGTCACACCAGCGGGAGGACGTTTGGCCTGATAGATTTAACGTGCAAGAGACCCTCTCACACGACGGCTCTTCGGTGGAATCCAGTCTTGAACCTGAAATCCTGCGGTTCCGAAGCCAAGACCTTACCACCAGGCCACCACGGCCCCTCCTGGAGTGAATGGTGTAATCTGGAGTCTAGTTTAGTTATATTAACGTCCCGTTTTGAAGCAACATTAGGGCTATTTTGGGACGGGTCTTGTAATTTTGTTCCAGTCAGATGTCGAGGAGGATACCTGAGCTGGCGCCCCCTCTCCAAAGTTCCACACCACACTAGTGGGAGAACCTTTGACCCCTGATGGATTTATCATCCATCAAACCTGCTTACACGGCCGTTCTTCGATGGAATCGGGCCTTGAACCTGCAATCTTCCGGTGTCGATGCCGATACCTAACTACGAGACCACCGCTGACGGTGTGGTTTGGAAGTTTGGAGAGAGAGGTGCCAGCTCAGGTATTGTCGTCATTTGACCGTGGCTCAAAATCACGAGGTCCATCCTAAAATAACCCTAGTGTTGCTTTAAAACGGAACAATAATAATTAAACTAAGCTTTCTTTTTTTTAATAATAAAACGACATTTTAAAAACACATTATTTAAAGTGTCTTTTCAAACACCCACATTTCGTGATTTCGTGAGAGAATTAAAGACAATAAAAACAAAAAAAATATTGCTCCATTTCGATTCGAAACTAAGGTCGTCACGACCATTCATTTGTTCTGTGTTCCCAAGAAATACAATCAGCCCGATCACAAAAGAAACAGAAGAGGCTCAACAAATAAAGGCACCCCAAGAAAGCGGCACTGGAACAAGATTCGAAGGCTAACGATGTCGGGAGAAAATAAGTTGATGAAATAAACAAGCATCGGCCTTTGAGATATCATATTAATAACTATACGAGAACGCCTGGAGGCCTCGTTACACGTAGTCCGTTAAGAGGCTTCTTTAGCTCCCCATTCGATCTATTCTTTTGGGCCTCTCCCGTCGGAAGTTGGAGACATAACTTGAGGCAAGGGATGGTCCAAGATAGGGAACATCTTGAAATATGAATGACTGTAGGGTGCGTCTTAATCTCTCGCTTATTCCGGGCACATGGTCGTGAGAAATATCCAATGATTAGTCTTTGCACATGGTCGTGAGATAGACCTGGTATGTGTTGATTGTGAGCGTTATGGTGATAACGAAGTAATTAAGATGGAGACCTAATAGAAAGTTCTGTATCTGGTGAATATTTCTCATTATGATTGTTATTTGTCTAATTAGAGGAATTTTTAAATGAGGAGTTTTAAATAATAGCTTTTTTTACTTTCTCTTATACGTAGAATATAGAAAACATAGTAAAAGTTTAAAAAATTCTAGAAAAGGGGACTCGAGAATTTGACAAATCTCTACGGTTCAGATTCCCCAAAATTCAAAAAACACATTTTTATAAAATGATGCCCGCCCGTTTGTTTGTTATAAAGGAAACTCGAAAACGCTTCGGGCTATGTCAGAGGTTCCCAACCTTTTTTGAACTGGAGCCCCCTTTTCTAGTGAATATTTTAATACCACCCCCTCACACTTCAGAGAAATAGTTCATAATGCAGGGGGAAAACAAGAATTAAATTTAAAAAAATTACTAATAGATAGAATAGTTGGAATTGAATGCTACTGAATTTTTTTCTTTATTTAAAAAAGAGGAATAAAAGTTTTAGCTTACCTGATCCATAATAATCCATAATAAACTATTGCTTTTTAAATAAATAAATTGATAATTTCAGAGAACAATCAAAACGCATTCTTAATTATATTACAAAGTATTTTAATTAAAATTTAAAGACATCGAATTCAAGATTTGGAGCATGCAGCCACCGAGTCGTATATACTAGAGGTATCTCTTTCTCTCAACAGTGAAGTCTCATATCGAAATATGTGAATTTTCGCACACGTGATAGAAAATTATCAGCGTGAAAATTAAAGAAATGAAATGAATTATCAGCGTGATTTTTAAGTCTTTTTTAGACTATATTTGATTAATCTTCTCTGTGTCATATCAATGCCCACTAACTTTCTGTGGGTCTTTCACCGTCCCCCTGAAAGTCTCAAACGCTCACAAGGGGGCGTTATCGCCTACGTTGGAAACCTATGAGCTAGGTGGAAAAAATTTTGTGTAAGGTCTTCACATAAAATTGGTAAATTTTGAGGAGTTTCAATAAATATTAGTAACTGGGTGATTGAATATGGCCATTGTATTTCTAATCTCATTTGATCTCAAATATCTAGCCAAATCCACGAATAAAAGTCTAGAGAAATCGGAGAATGATGCTGTATCCCATTTACCAAAACAAATCACCTTAAAAACCAAGGTGAGTAATCTCTCCAAAACTTTCTCGTATGCTCTATAATAAACTTGTTCTGACAGAGAGTGTTAAACGTTGCGTTGGCTTGTAATACTAACTTTTGGCGAATATTTAGCATTCTTACTGAATCTATCAAGCCTCCTTGGCGATTTATTTGGAGATTAATCCCTGGCATGAGTTAATAGCTTCCATAAACCGAATTTTTCTTTTTGATTCGTTTTTCTAAAACATTTAAAACAAAAATTTTATATAAAACTGTACTTGCAATCATAAAATCCCATACCAAATTTAATATACTTATTCATTGCGTTTTTGAATTATAGTGTTTGCATGTTTCTGAAAGTACAAACCGACAGGAAATCAACCCTTAGCTGGTTTTGGAACATAACTAGTGTCTACACTACAGATTTTAAATCTGTATACCGTATTTTATCTATCTAGTTCTCTTCGTTTTGTCGTTATCATGTTAATTTAAATTCAAATAACTTAAAGATGAACTCCATCTGAATAGATTTTACTCAAAATTTTATAGATTTACTGCAAATTAGGTGTGAAGATAGTATACCGATTTTCACCATCTAGCTAAAAAATACGATAGAATTTTTTTCCGCTTTAAATATGGAGACGGTCTACTGCCGGTATAGTTTCTATAAAAATATATATAAATGTTCGGTTTTAAAGGTATTGTTCATACATTGCATTTTGATCTTTGACATACCAAATAATCTAAACTGAATAATAAGCATTTTCAAATACCAAAACCACCTTTGCGATCAATTGGTTCACCAGAATATTTACTTTTTTTGTTAAAGAATTAATAAGCAATTCATAAATATCTAAAATTCATCCGTTGTACCTTGATAAAACAAAGTATAAAAATTTCATTAAAATGAAATTCATTCAGTAATAATTAATCTATTTATAAGTACGTTTTTAAAGTAAAACATTTTAGTATTTATTATCTGCATAAGATTAAATTCCCGCTGAATAGTTACAATTTACAAATATGAAAATTTTGAAATTGTGACCATCATTATATTTATGTTTTGATTGAAAAAATAATAGGGTGCTTCGAATAGCTCTGGGAAATTGTCTGAAAATCAAACAAAGTTTTTCAAGTAAATATCCATAGGTATTTCATGCGTCATATTCCTTTGCCCAACCCCTTTTTTTACAGGAGGGAGCCATATTCGCACACCTCATAGATCGAACACAGAAGCTGGACAACCCTGCCAGAACTGGGACGCCCAGATCAGTACATATGTGTAACATAAGTGGTAACATAACTGTATTATGTTATAATCATTTTCTGCAAAAGAAGTGGTTGTCATAATCGGCTAGATTAGGGTACACAAGGAAAATTCGGGATATTCTAATCACTCAAAACCTATAATCACCCATTTCCACCAAAATTCAGAAATTAAAATGCAGCATAAATGGAAGACTATATCCATTTTTAACTCGCAAACTCTACAGCGAAATATTTGAGCTGGGCGAGATTTCTATTAGAGGGAGGGATTGTACATATATTATCATTATGATTTTGCTTGGTGGGTACCGAGAGGCATAAGTTGAAACATTTGTTTTAAACAATGTGACAAGAGAATGGTGCGATCTCGTGGAGATGGGGGCTCGAGGTTTTGTTGGGGATGCTCTGAACTGGGAAGTGGGAACAAAGAGTTGCGAGGAAACTGCCATCGATCACGTTTAAAGAGAAGATTCATGCTCCCTCTTTGGATTAGTTTTGTTAAATGGGATATTAATGAGTGTTTCATTTTGAAAAGTTGGCGCTATCCGTGAATTCGAACAATTACTTTGGCGCCGTTTTATTGTGAATTGTAGCAGATCGGCATAAGCGAAGTGTGAAAGGATTAGAGCACTCGTTTCATGGTTTACTGATCTAACCTTTATTGGTCTTATCAGATGAGGATTTTATTGAAAAATCTCATCTAAGTTTATAAACTTTTAGCTTCTTAAATGAGCTTGTTAATCGGTTATTTAAAATGTATTATACTTTTGGTTTCTATTAAGGTATCCAACTACGTTAAAAACACTGGTTATCGACCCCATTGGCGATTTTTTTAAAGGATTATTCCAGACTTTCCCCTTATAAAAACCGTTTATCTTTTCTAGGAAAAGAAAGGCCTGACCTATCATCCAGGCTCACAGATTTTTTGGCTAAATGTGTCTTCCATTTTCTCAAAATGTTAGTTTTCATAAAAATTCTACACCGTTAACATGAAATCCCCAAAACTAATAGAGCTATTTGAATAAAAACTTCTGCGTGTGTTTTGAACAATATGGACAATGAAATGAACCAAAAGTTTTATTGTTGGTGAAATACTTTTTCATTTAGAGGTGTTTTTGGAAAAATTAAGTTATAAATTTATGGTAAAAATGCATATATGTGCATACTTTTACCAGTAACTTCTTTGCATCTCAACGTGTTTCTTAGATTTTGGTTCATTTCATTCATCTTTGTATTCTATAACTTGCTTAGAAAGAAAAATATGATTGCTACACTGCCATTTTTCGCAGAGTGTAAACCGTTCTGGTTATATTTTATTAAAATTTACTACACATTTTCCTATTTCTCAAAATATATTGTGTTTTCAAATAATTGTTTTTGTATATATAATATTTCTTATTAATACATTATGTTTATTATTAATACATATAAAACCATAAATAGTTTCAAAAAATCCCAATTTTTCAAAATTTTTCCCCTGAACGTAGTCGGATACCTTAAGTCCTAACAAACGAAATGGTGTCGTGCTTTTTTTATTGTTTTGTATTTGAAAATAAAATTTCTTTTGATTGCTTCTCCACTTATCGAAATGGAGGGGTGAAAGATATAATTTCATTAAACTATAAATTATTAAATGAAAAAATTAATAACTAACTAGACTCAGTGGCAAGACAGCCCATATTTGCTTGATTGACCCAAGGCCAAGGGTTGTAAGGGCATAGGACCATGTTAGATGGTCAGCCTAATGCAGAATTCCCTGAGTTTAGTTCCCAAGTATGCTTAGTCTTTAATTTAAGGGGGGGGGGATGAAGGGATGAAAGGCTGAGACGACCTTGTCTAGTTCGAGGATTGAAGTTTGGACCTTCGCCTCAGGGTTTAAAAAAGAATAAGTGATAATTATTTAAAAACTATGAGCAATGCATAGAAAACCTGTGTTAAGATTTATTATATAACCAAATGGTAATCTGTTTGACTGGACCTCTGCGATAGCAATTTTGGCAGGAACTAAAGGTGTGGACTAAGGACCATCACCTGCAACGGTTCCCTTCCCGTGGAAAGCATAGTCTTTCATCAATAGGAAGTAACTCACTTTCATCATTTCTGTACACACTAGGGTAGCAAGAGCCAACCACCATACTGGAAATTTATCACTCACATTTTTGAAGTAATCTTTCCCGATGGGGGCTACAAAGGATATAAATACTACTTGCTTATGGCTTTTCTTTTAATACCCTTTAACGCCACAAGATTCCCTCCGTTGTAAACCATATTCACAAATACCAAGACCGCTTCAGGACTACACAATAGCTGAAACAAAATCGCCAGCCAAAATCAGTCAAAATTATGTCTTTAAAAGTGTTCAAAAGTCCTTTATAAGTGCAGTTCCCAAGAAGGAAAACAAAAACACAGAACCCAGACGGACGCTACAGATTTATGACTGTACAGTGAATGTTTAATTGCTGATACATGTCACACAGATGTTCTAACGAAATTTATTAATTTTTCCTTTTCAGCAAGTGTTCTCATTTCCCTGTAAGTTTAACTCATATTCACTATTTGTTTAAGTATTCTTGTTCCCTCTATCAAGTTATTACTTCGCCAAAAATTTAATACAGTCGTGTAGGATTTGACATCAATGGGGTTTTCTCTGGAGATACTTGGATGGTTTATCGTCTCCTTTCTTTAAAAATTTATTTCTTTCTTTCTTTTTCCCCCTCTTTTCATTCTGTGCTCATCCATCTGGTTAGATAACTTAGTGTTACAGGCACCTGGGCACAGGATGGCGTCATGTTAGGTTATTATCATTTTATCAGCAAAAAAATGAAAAAAAAAATCATATTAGGCAATTAGCCTCACCTTATCTTCTAGGATCGCCACTATAGTTGAGTAATCATTTCACTTTCACACAATCCATTAATTTTGGAAACAAAACATTTATTTCCACTTCACTCACACAAAATAACAAAATCAAAATCTTCTCAAAATTAAGCTTATATTTAACCCGCAGACCATCCATTGATGCTTTCCATAGCAGGTCTCGGTATCAACTGAGGTAAGGTGGCTCTGCTGTCGGATTCCAGAGTTCCAAGATGGGAGGAGTTTGTGACAGTTATGTAGATATGAATAATGAAAAGTAATTTGTACTACCACTTTCTTCTACTCGCTTGCCTTATCTCTGGAATACAACAGAGTGATTAAATTCAAAATTCGATAAAAAATATACAAATTTGGCGTAAAGATCATATAATAAATTTCTCCCCTCTAATTCGAAAAGATTTTGTGTTATCGTGTTCACAGACAATCAGTTTAGTTTAGTTTATTTATATTAACGTCCCGTTTTAAAGCAACATGAGGGCTATTTTGGGACGGACCTCGTCATTTTGAACCATGGTCAGATGACGAGGACAACACCTGAACTGGCAGCCCCCTCTCCACACCACGCCACACCAGCGGGAGGACGTTTGGCTGGACAGATTTAACGTGCAAGACACCCCCTCACACGACGGTTCTTCGGTGGAATCGAGCCTCGAACCTGAAATCCTGAAGACAGATTTCTCGTCTTCCAGGCAGATTTCTCATCTTATAGACAGATTTCTCTCTTCTTGTGTATGGATTCTCTTCAAAATGTAGGGCCGTGGTAGCCTGGTGGTAAGGTCTCAGCTTCGGAACCGGAGGGTTTCCGGTTCGAGGCTCGATTCCACCGAAGAACCGTCGTGTGAGGGGGTCTCTTGCACGTTAAATCTGTCAGGCCAAACGTCCTCCCGCTGTTGTGGCTTGGTGTGGAGAGGGGGCTGCCAGTTCAGGTGTTGTCCTCGTCATCTGATCATGGTTCAAAATGAAGAGGTCCGTCCCAAAGTAGCCCTCGTGTTGCTTTAAAACGGGGCGTTAATATAACTAAAACTAACAAAAAAAAATCCAAAAGTTTTATTTTTGCATAGATGAACGTAGGGTAGTGAAACGCTAAGATAGTAAAAATTGTTACTTCGATTTTTTTTTTAATATTTACAGTATTTTCCTTTTGTATACTTCACACACGCGAAGGAAAATAAAATCTTAATTAATTTTTTTGCAAGAATTGAAGGAAAGTATTGTTTTAATTCTGCTCTAATCAGAAAAAAAGTGTTATTTTTTGTAATTAATTGCTCAGATTATTACAAAATATTAAGTTGAGGTAACTAACTGTCAAAAAGCAAAAAGAATCTGTTGTTTTTTTCAAGATGTAGTCATGCTTAAAATAACAGCCATCGCCTTCTTGTCTTCTTCAATTTATTGGGAATCATTTGAGCATCGATTTTGATATGAGCATCTTCACAGATTACAGGTGCTCAGCGTGTAATTCGATTTCCGATCCAAAAAAAACCCCAGTTCGGATCGCTGATGGAGACGATCCGTGACCGTCACAAAAATTGAAACTTATCGCTCTAAGAATAAATGGCCTCTCCCTCGTTTTCATCAAAACAAGCGTTAGCTTTCTTTTTCGGGTTTTTATCTCCATCAATCACTTTTTCCACTTTACTAACTTTTTACATCCTCACTAACTCGGATTTTATCGGAAATAAACTTTTTTTTTCAACAACTTTTGGAAGTTAAAAGACATGTAATATATTTAAATGTGAGGTTTTCTTTGTTTCATTTATTTAAATTGTGTTTTCTGATATTTATGTAAAACTAAAGTGGGAATTGTTTTCGCATCGATTTTTTTATGTACTTATATAATATTGTAGCTTTTAGTTTAGTCTCGTTATGTATTGGTTTTTTTGTGGATATTAGCCTTTGTTTCTTTCATTCCAAAATGTTATATTAATGTACAGATTTAGTTAGCGGCCATTACTATTCCATATTTAGTTTCATTTTGTTGTAATAGATGACACCATGGGTGCCACTAAATACCACTGATCCAAAATCTAAAACGCGTGACGTAAAGTTTGAGAAAAAGCGAACTACGCATTCGCTCGGCAGATGGAGACAGAGAGGGTCATTTTGCTCAGAATATGAATCTTTAATACGCAACAATGGCATATAGTTTAGCCATGAAACACTTGATTAGGCTTCATTCTTGGTGGCATCTAAAGATGATACTTTTTCTCTATTGTTCTTTCATAATTCTTAATGTATTTTCTGTATTCTTTGCTGTAAACAAATTTCCTGTTTTCATTTAAAAGCTTCTCTTCAATCAGTGACCTAAATGTGGTTGAATGGGCATTCTGTCCCATCCAATTCCTACATTAATATGCAACCGTGATACAACAATCATACACTGAAATTCTTTTCTATAGTATACAATATTTAAGTTATCATTTCCGTTTTTGAACGTATAGATAGGCCGATAGATTGAAGTATTTAATCCTGAATTACAGAAATATGTACAATTATGGAATGAATATTTGTCCTTCTAGCTTTCTGAGGGTCCACGGTGTTGTGGTGGTAAAAACTGGTTTCAAAACCGGTGAGTTTTAGGTTCAAGATCCGTTACCACTAAAGAACCATCTGTAAGCCAGCTTGGTGCATGTTAAATCCATCGTTGCCATGTTAAAATCGTCCTCCCACTGGTTGTACGGAAATTTGGAGAGGGGTTGCCAGCTCAAGATGCCATTCTTGCCATCTGATAGCGGTTCAAAAATACGATATTCATTCCAAAATAGTCTTAGTATTAATTTAAAATGAGACGTTAATGCAACCAAACTAAATTATAGCTGTTTTTGATATAATATCGAAATCGCATAAAACATATAAATAAAAGGATCGCCAGATAGTCTACCCAAAGGATGAATTTTGCCACTCCTAAAAATTTACTATACCATGTTCCATCTGTCCAGGGCCTGACTTAGCCTAATTGGGACCTTTGAGCAAACACTTCTTTGGGGGCCCCACTGCTTCACTACTTCAGTAATGACGAACCATGCATATAATTTGTCTATGGCTTTTTTCGATTTGGGGCCCCCTCGGATGTGGGGGCAACTGCCCCGAATACTCCTGCCCAAATCTGGCCCTGCATCTGTCTAACTCTACGTGTTTTTCACCTATGGTATTCACATGATATTATTTTAAAATAGATTTTTAAACTCAGGTAAACACGAAATTAGTATTTTCATTAAAATCTCAAAATCGAAATATTTGACGATTATGATATCTTTTCTCAATATATAATTGTGAAAAATAAGTGAAATTTTTTTTCGTAATTTTGCTTGAAGTTATTAATGATGGCTTTAAATTCTGCTGCATTTAATCCCAATGAGAATCTAGACAAATGTGAAATCTGAAAAAAGAATAGCTGATAAAACTTCGTTATAAATATTCATATTTGTGTGACTTATGGATTGGCTTACCAAGTACTCTAATCTTAATGGGGCTTTTTTTCGAATTTTAATGCTAAAATGAACGCTTCAGATGGCTTAGCTACTTGTTTCAGTGTAGATTGTGAGAATTTATCGTTCTTCAAGATAAGACGGCAAAAATAAACTGATTATACTGATAAAGACTTAAGTTATTAATGGCATAGGATGTCACAAAGTATATAGAATGAGTGAACTAGGGAAAAAAAAGATATTATATAAAGAATGAATATAAGATTAAGATGTTGAAATCTTTTTAAAAAAATATTAAGAATAATAAGTTGCATACCGAAAATTCATGACATTGATAAACGTTATTTTTTCTTTTTTATACTTTGAAAAAATATTATTACTATAAATCTAAAAATGAAATTATCATTTTTTTAACTAAAAAAAGATAAAAATTTTGAAATATGCAGCATAACAAATAATGTTTTTAAACTTAACTAATCTATCATTATTTTTCTTAATTTCTTAACAACTGTATTGTGAGCTCAATATATATATTTAATACCGACGCAAAGCGCATGCATTTAAATCAAGTAACCAAAATAATGAAAAGTATTGCTGTGAATTATATTATTTTTTTCTAATTTATTAAAATAATGAAAAAAATTGTATACAGAAAATAAATGATAATACAGAAGAGTTCATTTTTAAATTTAAAGTGGTATAAAAAAGATTGTTTTGCGCAGTAATTTCTTATTTCAGAAATACTTTAAATTTTTCAAACAATTTTAATTAAAATTTAGAAAAATTCGTCATTTATAAGTACCTACTGTCCAAGAAGTAGTTAGAGCATTTTGAATAACCTTTACATCACGCGTCTTATTTTATCGAAAATATAAATTCTACCATAAGAACCTCAATTCATTGACCCAATCAGTGCAGGTGAAAAACTCAGACAGATGCTATGCATTAATAATTTATCAGATTTGTCTCATTTTAGGTAGAACCCCTTTAATAGAGCTGTTAATCATAAAAGTATTCATCATCTTTATGATTTATTGGCAGAAACTTGATAACTTAATCTTAGACTATCTATTATTATTAATAATTTATGGAATAATAGGTAGCCTGGAGAGTTATATGAAGCAATGATCCGATATTTTTTCAGTGTAGATATTGATTATGTTGCTTAATTTTCAATAATAGTTGCAATAATTTTCATTTCTGAGAGTATAAATGTATTCTTCGTGCATGCAATTTATTACCCTCCATTCTTTTATTTTATCTATATAGACAGTGATTCATTAGAGAAATGGTTAATTTTTTGTTATATATTTCCATACTTCGGTTCCTTATCGAAATTGACGAAAATTTCCTCTAAAATAATTACATTAATAACAATAAGTAGTTACATTAAAAATATCCTCTAAAATTTTTGAAACAGTATTATATTACATTGGAAAATATAACATAGGAATCACAACTCGTAACTCTATTTCATCAATACTTATGTGTTAAATTAGTCTGTCTTTCAATCATCGATTCCTTAAAATATACTTCATACTGTAGCAGTTCTATAACTCTTATATTCTCTTTTGGATACTAGATGGCGATGCCTGATAAGATAATCCCATATGCCATCCCATAATGCATCGCGCTTTGCAAGTGTAATAAGAATGGGATGTGATACTGTACTATTAAGCTGCACGCGTGTATGTCTTGTTATGTCTTGTTATGTCTTTGTGTTTGTTCAATGAGTGAATGTGATTATTAAAGAAAATGTTCCTAAAATCATAAGTCCTGTTGCTTCCTGTACAGATCGTAATAATCTATATTCCACCACAATGGCGCCCTACCGAACATTTCTTTAATAATCTCATTCACACATTGAACAAACACAAAGACATAACAAAACATTCACGAGCGCAGCTCTAACAGTACTGTATGGCATCCTATTCTACTTACATTTGTAAAGCGCAATATACTAAAAATTTGGAAGTGATTATTTTTATCAAAATAATACTAAAGAAAAATAAAGAAAGGAAATTTGAATTTCTAATCTATACTTATAATAAAGCTCAATGTGTGTGTGTGTGTGTGTGTGTGTGTGTGTGTGTGTGTGTGTGTGTGTGTGTGTGTGTGTGTGTGTGTGTGTGTGTGTG
>JAPMOQ010055381.1:1379185-1394156 GCA_026543055.1 Argiope trifasciata | reverse complement strand
ATTATATACACCCATCTAATATATATATTGTAGACACCCATTCAAATATAGATATTGTAGACATCCAATATTTTTCGAATTTTGAACCAACAAAGGGTTGGCCATCTGTAGAATGGTAAACATCAAAAAAGCATGTAAACATCATAACTAAAAATTGAATTATTTAAATATACCTAATTTGGAATGGGATTTTGTGACTACAATCTAGTTTTTGGACAAATTTTTGTTTCTATCGGGTGAGAAAAACGCATCTAAAACACACATTTGGTTTTCGATTACTAATAACTGCATGCAAAAAATTAATCGTCAAAATATTCACAAGGATGCCATGATAAATTCAGAAAAAATGCTAAATTCACTTCAAAGTTTCGTAACTATTGTACGCTAATGGTACGTAAAGAAATCTCTGGATGACACCTTTACTGCGAGAAAGTTTAGGGGAGACTATTTCCACTATTTAATAATAGCTGGTATACCATGGGCATCTGAAAGGATGGACTTTCTAATGAGGATTTTCTATTAAATTTTATAGAAATCTCCAATTTTGTTGTAATTAACACATACCAAATTTTATTTATCAAGAAGTTGAATTTTAAGATTGCATATTCACAGACATATATTAATCCAAAAAGTTTTTCCCTCCGATTTAAAGAAATAAAAAGCGACTAGATTCTTAAAAATCTAGATACAAAATTCTTTACTATTACAATATTTTCTCATCGCTTACTTTTACAAAAAAATCAGAAATAAAAACCACATTTTTATCTAGTTTATTCTTCTTGAAAAATGTACCCTTTTCTTATGCATTTTAATAAAATATCAAGTACAGATAAAATATCAAATAATAATACATTCTCAACATAATTTGAATCCTACCTGTTCAGCTTTTTCATTGAATGAAAGTTGCAATGCAAATGAATTTATTACCTTTGTATTATGGATTCTTTTTTGCAGCATTTGAGTGAATCTTTATGTTAACATTTCATATCAATATTACATTCTATTTCTCTTTTTGTAAATTTACTTTTAGGTATTTCTAAAAAAATTCCCATCTTACATATATAGATTTTTTTAGGTACAACTTAAGCAGAATGAAAATAATGGATGCGAATCTTCGAAAATATTTATTACAAAAGAATGCTAGCTCGATATAAAGATAAAAACTTTTTTTACAAGAACTTAGAATTCATCTAATAAGTTTTGAAATTGGAACGTGAATTTATAAGCATCAGTAGGTTACGGTTGAATTGTTCTGAAATGGAGAATTATTTGGCAGACGATATATTCCTGAATCAATAAAAATATTTTAATATTTATTTGTATTTAGTTTTTGAGAAATACTCTTTTTGTTGATGTTATTCTATAACAATCAAATGCAGCCGATTTTATTAGAACGAGCAATTTTCTAAAATCTATTTGTATAGTTTTGATTTGTTTTATAAATTTTTAAAATTTTTTATTTAATATTCTAAGAACAACAAGAACAAAAATTTGTTAAAATTCTATCATCAGTGAAAGAGTAGGTCCTTAAAATTAAATATGCCTCATTTTTATTATTAAACGCTCCAGAACACAAAATATTTTTAAATAATTTAATATTTTAAAATTACAGAAGAAATCCGAAATCAAATTTTATAATTTTTTCATCGTAAAAATTCGAAATTTTATGGTAACATAGAAAAAAAAAATGCTAAGCTTTTAGACCTAAGAATTTATGTTGCATCATTTTTTATATAAAGAAAATTCTTATTAAATGAATACTATCAATAATTTGCGTGTTAGATAATAATTTAATAAATACACTGAACAGACATATATCTACTAAATTTGGTATATAGTTCCTTTTTGGATAGTAGGTATTCAATGGAATATGGTTTTTACAAAGTCAAAATTAAGAATTTGACTAAATGTATATAGCAATGTTAATATTTTCTCCCCAAGATCGAAACATATGATCACGCAAAAAGAATTTTTCCTTATAAAATTATAAAAATTAGCATTTCCCTAATATTAATTTTAATTCCACACAATTTTTTCTTCAGACTTTTTGAATTTGAAAAAAAAAAAAAAAAATTCTGTGTAGTTTTAGGTAATTCTTTCTTATTTTTTAGTTTCCTCGAATAATCTTGAGTTTAGCCAAACGAATAATCTTGTTGTTTCCCGTACATTCCCATTTTCTTATTCGTGCTTCTTCGGGCGACAACTTCTTAAGACCTTGCCCTTTATTCACAAGACAGGAGAATGGGGTTCATGGCTAAGTTCGCACGAAATTGTAGATTTTTGTTGGCGAGAAATGACCAATTGTAACAATCTTCATCATTTTCTAATAAATTTAAAAGCGAAAAATTTATACCTCCAAAGCGATAAGTGACCAAATGTGATTACCCTCTTTATCATTTTCTAATAAAGTATCCTGTCTGCCTGACTTTTATTTAATATTAGTTAACTGTATTATTAACTGTAACATAATAACTATTGTTAACTGTAACCTAATATAACTGATTTGTTTTGAACGTGTTTTGATTTGAGTTTCGGTTTGTGTTCCGAAAAATAAACGCAATGGATGCAAGAAGACGCCTGCTCATTTGATCTTGAGCTTTCAGCTATATTTTAAAGGTCTTTCGGGTTTTTTAAAGCTATTCTCTGCTCACTAAGCAGAGTTCATACATGCGCTGATAGGGCAATAGAGTATTACCTTGTGATAATACAACATAAATCAAAAACCGAAAAATTGATGCCTTTATAGCAAGAAATAACCAGTTTTCTAGCCGTGCATTTTTTTTTTTTTTGCTTGAAAAGTCTCAAACCAGAACAACATCATGTTCTCATATGATTAAAAATATATAACCTATTTTAGACATTCTATGTGTACTTTTACCGGCTTATAATGATGCAATTTGTAATGCTTAATGATGTATATTAATGCAATATGTAATGCATAATGATGTATACTAATGCAATACTTAATGCATAATGATATATACTAATGCAATACGTAGTGCATAGTGATATATACTAATGCAATATGTAATGCATAATGATGTATACTAATGCTATATGTAATGCATAATAATGCATACTAATGCAATATGTAATATATACTAATGCAGTATATAATGTATATTAATGCAGTATGTAATATATAATAATATAATATGCAATGCATATTGATGCAGTGCGTAATATATACTGATGCAGTATATAATGTATATTAATGCAGTCTATAATATATAATAATATAATATGTAATTTATATTGATGCAGTATGTAATGCATAATAATGTAATAATTATACTGATGCAGTTTGTGATGTAATGATCAATAAGTTGAATGGAAATTTAAATAAATTCATAATACAAAAGTTTAGGAAAACAGCAACTCCTTTAAACTGTACTAAGATTGTTCAATCCTCCGATATATATATATTTAAAATTTAATTAAACTCTCAGAGCTGTTTCAGATATTAATAAGTATTTCTGTTTGGATTTAAACGTGGGAAAAGTTCGGATTAATATTATACAACGACCCTGGAATCTCGCGTGTGGTCTCTTGAGTAGATGGAGGGGGGGGGGAGGGTTCGAATCGCGATTTGTCTCCTTTCGCACATCGGAGCGTGACAAATTGAAACCACACCCACCCGAAATACTTGGCACACCATCCATCAAGAAGCGATTACGGACGCGGTGTCGTTGCTCCGGCCGTTGAAAGAAGAAAAACAGACCTCGCTGAAGAACTTAATTGCCGAGTTTAATACGTGTCCCGGAATGTATCAATTCCTAGAAAAGTACTCGATTATCCCCTTTTCCACCAATTTTTCATTTCCCCCCCCGTCTTCTGCGACTCAAATGAAACTCAGAAAAAACGAATGTGATGTATAGTAGTGTTAAATATGTAATTTACTACATTACTTTAATATGTGTAGTACTGTTAATGTAGAATTTGTAATATTGCTTATTCTGTATTTTGTAATATGATATATCTAGCCAGCTTTGTTAACCAGCTGCTTCACCAGCAATAATTGTGTTTAAATATTAGTAAGTATCACGTGTAATTCAAAATGATTATTCATTTATACATTTTTATAATAATAATCTTTTATAATAACTTATACATTACAATTACGTACATTACATATGCATTAGTATACAATACAAACTGCATCAGTATAATTACAATACATTAGTATAATACATTATTATGCATTACATACTGCATTAGTATACATTATTATGCATTACATATTGGATTAATATACATTACGTATTATATTATTATATATTATACACTGCATTAATATACATTACATACTGCATTTTATATACTGCATCAGTATACATTATATATTACATACTGCATTTTATATACTGCATCAGTATACATTATATATTACATACTGCATTAGTATACATTATTATACATTACATATTACATACTGTAATAGTATACATTATTATGCATTACATATTGCATTATTATAGATAACATTTTACATTATTACCATTAGATGTTGCATTATTAAACATTATATTTTACGTTATTACACACATATTGGATTATATTATTATACTATGTTATTTATTCAATAATTTTTGCATTTAAATATTTCGATTAAATTTCTTTATGCAAGTCTTAATATTCATGATTCTCCGAAGCAAACTATGATATATAAATTACAATAAATATTAAAACCATGTTATTTTAATTTTATATTATTATTGTAAAATTATTTATTTCTATTCCTTTATCAGTGTAAATGAACCAGGTACATGTCGCATATAGTCTTAATGGTTTTAAAAACGTAAATTTTTGTTCATTCTATATTTAAATTTTTTAATAAATATTACTTTTCTTTCTTATTCCAGTTCTTAAATTACACTGATATTATATGGATTTCTTTCCTCCTTTAATTTTAGGCAATTAAAGAAAATCATGAGATCAATTAAATATTTAGTGGAGCAATGATAGAAAATTTAATTTTGGGGTAACTATGAAATAAAAATTATGCCAAATAAATTATTTGAAAAAAACAATCATTGAAATTTAAGAGAAAAAATGACAACTATATTAGTTTTAACTTTAAGAAAATATAATTGTTTTAAATAAATTAATTTAATTTACAATTAAAACTTCAACCAATCGTTCCAAAATTAACATACACATAATTTTGATAAATTTGTACCAAATTTTATAATACTGTACCAAATTATATAATCTGGATTGTGAAGAGCTGAAAGATCTATATTTTCCTGTATTATTAACGGTATTGATTATATTTAATTTTATTTAAATCATATAGACATAGCTTCATGATCATAATTCAGTTAGATTATCAGATATTAAAATCATGTTGTTTTAATTTTCTTCCAAACTTTTTGTCTACTGTGCATGAGAATCTATCTAATGAGAATTAATCTCATGATATCATAGCAGTTTTAAAAACGTAAATACCCGGTTTATCTATCTTGTAATTTCCGTGCTATTGTTGTATTCTCATTTCTTTTTAACTGTACAGGTAAGCAAAACTGCACAGATAAGCAAAATACATTTTTTTCACAATTGAAAAAAATACACAATCAGATAGCTGAAAGAAAAATGAAAACGGTTTAAATTTTCTGGACAACAATGTAATCTTTTGTTAGAAATGAGGCAAAAAATATTTTTTAAAAATGTCGAAATTCAAGAAAATTTCGTACGATGATTAAATTGCATCATAAAAAGATTTTTTTTAATTTTGAAGCAGCATCAAATTTATTTCCTAGTGGTGATATTTTTGGAAGTTATTGTGGATAAATTCAAAAATTCAGCTCAATTTTTAATTAGTTAAAATTTCGAAAAGATATCTTCCAAGTTCACATTTTTGAGAATTGCTGAAAACAAACTTCTTTCTCCTTCTTCTATAGCTTTTTAAAAAGTAAAAACATTATCAGACATTTCAATCGAGCAACTCTTCTTTTCCTTTATTTTTAGAATCTGATTTTATGTATGTTGCCACTTTCAAAGAGTGAAAGTACTGCAATACGTAACAGGATAAAATGATATTTCAGGCTTGCTTTTACCAGTTAAATCTTTATTTAACACACATTCCCAAAGTACATATATGTCAAATTTTGTAACTATAGGCCAAATAATCTGTCTTGTACAGCGTTAACACATACAAATGTTCATCTTTATTATTAGTAAAGATAAAGATCTTTGTTATTTTTAAAAATAAAGAATCGATGCGAAAAAGAACGTTGTTAGTTCAAATTTCCTTTCCTTATAAGCCAGTTCGATAAATGTGGATTTAAATGTTGAAGCAGATAGAACAGTGTTCAATCTATCGTTGATTTCAGAAAAGTTTCAAATTACAGTATGCTTAGAAAAACCGAGCCTATGCAAATTTAAAATCTATTCTATCAAAATGGAAATTTCTGATTAGTTATATTATTTTATCATTTCAGTTATTCCAGTAGATATTTTAAAATAAATCATATTTCTTGTAATTATTATGAATTATTTTGCATGTCGGAAATTTTTTTTCTCTTAGAAATATTGTGACATGTTTCAAAATAGCTTATACTGCATTCAGTATCCATAGTATTTTTTAAATAAATATAAATATTTTGCATTTATTTTAACATAATACATACAGTTAATATAAATATTTTGAATTGGCTGAATAAATATTTTGAATGATTCTCGTGCTTCTAGGGGGGAAAATGTAACGTCGCATTGATTTTATAATTTTTCTGCTTTAATTTAATGTTCCGAATTTAATTACGCAGTATATTAATTTACAAAAGTCTATAAATGAACAGTCTATCACATATTTTTAAAAAAAACACACAATTTGGGGGGGGGGTTTGTATTTTAATTAATTTTCTTTCTTACTATATTTTACTTCACGATAAATATTCAAATTGTACCCATTTTAATGCTAGCCATTTGATAAAGTTCTAAACTGGAAGATGTTTGCTGTATACATCGTTTTTTTTTTGGGGGGGGGGGGCTTAAACTACGCCCTTTTTACAAGTTTTAAAAAACTTTTGCCCCTTAACTGATATATTTTGGTTTCAAATATGTTTTTAATGCAAATATTTCAAAATTTTCGAACCGTTTTAAAACAAATTCCATTCGAACGTAGTCATATACGTTTATAAATATTCCCTAGTTTTAGAATCCCATCTGGGTCATCAATTGTAATGTTTGTAAAGAAGAAAATTGTAATGTTTGTAAGAAGTTTTTAAAAGAAACAAAAATAAATAGCTCATCATGTTTGAATGACATTAATTATAGGCGTAGCGCTCATGGAGTTCCTACTTTCTGTTCCCTACAATTTCTGAAACTGAAATAAGTATCTAATTTCAAGCCAAAATTACCGTTGCATCGTAACTATATATAAACATACACTTGTGCATATATATATATAACCATACATATATATATAACCATACATATACATATATATATAACCATGTATATATGTATATGTGTATACATATGGTTTTCATATAATAAATATAATATGTCACAGGCGGTTGCCACTAATCACACAACCATAACTATTCCAAAATACATTATATTGATCATTGCCAATTTGTTAAATATGTTTTGATGTTACATTAAAGTGTTTTGTTAAACAACCTTATGAATGATTATTTTGTTACGTTGTTGTATATAAACCTGATGTTGGTTGTAACTATATAGGCAAATCGTAAATAAATGAAAACTAATAAAAAAGGAATATTTAATGTTTTACAATTTATTACTGCGTTTAAATTCCACTTAATATTTAATATGCTAATTAAATTCATGAAAAATAATAAAAGCTGCAACATGACAAACTACATTTTTGTTAGAATCAAATATTTAAAAATAGATTAAATAACACAATTTTGTCTTTATATCATATTTTTAAATATTTTCATCTTTGAAACTATGTGAAATATTATTTTGCGTTTGATAAACATTTATTCTCCTTAAATATTTGCTTGAGAAACGATATTTCTACATTCGGCAGTTTATTTAGTAATTTAAATGAATAAATGGCAATCGATGAAGACATTGTTTGCATTCAGTTTCAGGAAATAAATGTAGAACAAAAATTTTAACGCTCACTTTAAATAATTGACTGTCAACATCCACAACCGTAAAGAAATACATGGACAAAATGTGTAGGGAAAAAAATCTAAAGATTTATTTTCCCATTAGAAAATATTGACCAACAGAATTCCTCGCGAAGAGAAAGTACGAATTTTAAAATAATAATAGCAAAAGAAGGAGGAAACATGTTTTATTTTTTAGTCTTTTATTTTCTCTCAGAAAAGTATGAAAAACAGCTTTTTGGAAACGCATGCAAATTTTTCTTTGCTTCCGCACAGAAACTGCTTTTAAATTCCTGTTGCTTAGCTTCGTAAACGTTCCTGTCCAACATATTAATTCCTTTCTGCTTTTGGCGTAATTCTTTTTTTATTCTGGCGGGAAAAAGCGTTTTACAGTTTTAAACTAGCGCGCTTTCTTCGCCATGCAAATGAAATAAGACTCCAAATTGAGAAACGTTTAAAAAAAAGTACAATATGTGAATGTTCACGAGAATCGTTTGCTATTTTCTTTTCGTTTGTCTGTGTTGGCAATAACATCTGATAGAAGCCAATATCGTTCAGTAAAAGTGCAGGGATGTATTTGAAATTTAATTATTTTTTTTTCTTTCAAATGCTTCTTTGCAAATATTTCCATGGCATAGTTTATTTCAATCTACAATTGTTGAAGCAATAAATGTGTCTTCACAGATCAAAGAAAGCGAGAAAAATAGGAAAATGCACGAGTAATATCGTGCTTTATCCATATTTTTTTATCCTATTCTGTGTATAAAATACCAGTTGTCTAAACTTTTTGAAAATGTTTTTGCTAATAAAAAAGTACAAGAACTAGTAAAAATGTGAATATGTATTCTTACATTTAAGATATTCTTCGAAAATAGACAACTAATTTTTAATTCTTAAATGAGAATAAAGCACCATTAAATTTATCTAACAAGATGTAGAACAAAAATTTTAACGCTCACTTTTAATAATTGACTGTCAACATCCACAAGTAACTGCAAGAATTTCAGAATAAATATTTCTGACCTAACGATTCTGTTTAAATAATAAAAAATGATATCAGAAAAATCGTTTGGTTTTAGAAAAAAAAAATTTTAATTTTATAATGGTGCCAGATTTAATATCAGCAACTTATCGTTCGATTAAGTTTAGAAAGTTCTTCAAAAAGTATACAGTTAAATTAAAACAAAATATAGATATATTTGGAAAAAAATTATTTTGCGCTTTAATTTTAATATTCTTATATGAAATTTCATTTCTTTAATAAAATTGTCTCTGCGATGCAATTAAAATATCACATATTTTCTAATAGATATTTATCATCGATATGAGAGCTAAATTAATATTGATATAATGAATATGGCATCGATATTATATGTTTATATATCTTTCAATTTACACTATCAGAATAAATGAATTTTCTATATTCTTCAGCAAAATTTCGTATAACAATTTATGCATCGATGTTTTTAAATAGAAGAAGTTATGCCGAAAATGTTTTAGAATTGAAAAAATTAATGAAAGATCAATTTCAATAAAAAGTTATTCTTAAAAGTAAGTATTTTTATTATGAAGAATCCAGAAATTACATGATAATTCAGCAAATCGAGCATTTTTCAAGAAAGACTGTATTAAAAAATTCTACATTAAAGAGCTAAGAAATTTTAACGTATTCCTGATTAGGAAGTTGTCTATGAATACTAGTCTGAAGAGGGCTTCAAACAAGTAGATCAAAAAAATTCATCCTTTTCGCAAAATAAATGAATTTGTAAAAAATGTAAAATTATTATTATAAAAAAATGTAAATTAATATATGTATATCGTGGACCAATGGAAGAAACTTTCGAATTTTTAAATCTATTTATTTCATCCTTAGGCATATCGTGAACATGGAGCGATGATAAAACCGATGTTCTTTTACATCACGACATCACGATGTTCTTTTGCATCAATATAGTCTCTCTTGTATGAATAATATAAAGACATATCATCAGGCTTTGAGATCATATCTTTGGTTTTAATTAGCTTTACTATAAGTATCAAAATGCATTAGACATTAGAGAGCTTCGTATCTAAATAAAACTTTAAATGGTTCATTCTTTGTATTTAATGGAATTTTCTTTATTCTTTGTATTTAATTGAATTTGCTAATCAGCCACTCACATTCCCCATTCTGATTTATATGCGTTTCGGAAATTATAAATTTAGCTCCTGCTGTTTACAAGAGTATCCATTAACTTTTGAATGCATTTTTAGGAACACGGTTTTAATAGTCTGGGTCACGGAACGTCCGCCGGTGAATTCATCCTTTTCACCTTTTCCTTAATTAACGAATGCACTAATTCACTGGAATTATATCGATGGAAATGTAGGTGATATTCAGCTTATGAATATCGAGTTTCGTGAGATTTTTCTTTATTATTTTTTTATTTTTTTGAAATTTGAGCGCTGCAGTAAATACTCGTTAGCGCGGTTTCGTATTGGTGGGAATATGTGCATGAGAATTCTTTATATTTTGAATAGTCGTACATTTAATGCATTTCCTGATTTTTCATGTGAGTTTTCTCTTCAATAGGAATAGGTAGAAATTTGTGGAATGTGAATGATATAGCTGTGTTAGTAGATAAGGTGAAAAAAAAAAATGCGGATAAATTGCTACTAAATACATTCCTGGTAAGTTTTTGTTATCGCTGTTTGGCCATCGATTTGCTTCTATAGCGTAGTAAACATAAAGTACATTTAGGTGATTCTTTTGAGATGACAATGCTTGTAACTTGGCCTAAAATCAATCACTAATAGAAAACAAATAGAAATTGTCTCCCCGAAATTTTCGCGTATATTCTATAATACTTTTATATTATTAACTTCATGCCATGGATAAATAGAAGTTATGAGATAGACTATTAGAGTATTATATTTAGTTTTTAATCGTTCAGACACGATTAATACAACTACGACTGTGGTCTCCACGAAGATTTCTCGCTTATTCTAATATTTTATATTGTTAATCACGGTCTATAAGCAAATGGTAGTTACGAAATGCACTGTTTGAATGTGAGTTTTGGCGTTTGATCGCTAGGGCACGATTGTTACATCAGCATGAGTGGTCTCGTTGAAACTTTTTCTGATATTTTTTGATAAAAATTTTATTCGAAAATATGGGGAAAATTAAAAGTCAAAAGCAAAAAAACTGTGGACCTTGGTTAAGGCCATGAATGCCTTCATAACATTGGTGAATGACAGTTATAAAACATTATTCAAAATATTACTCTGAAATGCTGCTTGTTCGATTTTGTATCTTTCCACAAATAATTATAAAATAGCCATTGGTTCGTAATTGCAACTTTTTAAGATTTAATTTTAGGATTAAACTCTTAATAGTAAATCGTTTCCAATTTTTTGTTCCCTGGGCTTTGTATATATGTATATATATATATTGTTCAAATTTTTGATCGTTAATATCGTACTTTTTATTCACCCGCAGAATTTTTAAATAATTTTTTTAAAACTTGTCGTTGATGACACTTGACGTTAATATAGTTTTTTTCCAAATATTAATTCATTAATTAAATTTAATAAATTTTTTATATTTTAAATAAAGCTTTAGCAGTTTGTAATAAATATTGAAATCAACGGGAGGCAAGTGTTAAATCGGTAAAATGAAAAGGATTTCAGTATTTTTTACGCAAAAGCGGGGAATGCGAGTTCAATTCTTGCGAAAATCAATAAAGTTAGTAATTATTTCATAAAAAAGTAAGTAAAATATAAAAAGAAATTTGTTGACCTAAGTAGGAATTGTATTTTTTTAAATATATATTACTTGTTTTTTTAAACATGAATAGTTATTTCCATTTTTCTTTATCTATTCTTGTCGCCTCAACAAATTGATCAAACTAGAAACGCAAGTGGTTTTTTTTTTGCTAATTTGTTACTAAAAATTTATGGGAGCTATGATAAGTGATTCAGATTTCATCAGTTTCTTAAAATGGGTTCACATGAGGCTAATTATTGCGCGCAATCGTTGCCTCTGCTGTTGTCCCGGTATTGTCCTCGTATGAACAGTTGAGACAATATTGTTGGGACAATGGCCAACGGTTGTCCCAACAGGACAACCATTTGCCATTGTGGTCACGTGATTTTCCGGAAGTAGGCGTGATCTTCTATTGCCCGCAATAGCTAGCCTCGTCTGAACCCACCTTTAGTTTTTTTTATTTAGATGAATTCGAATTTCAAAATGTGTACGAACATCAATTTATTCTTTTGAAAAAATAGAAAAGTTTTCCCTCATGAACAGAAGCCACTTCAAAATAATATTTTTCAAAAATTATTAAAATTATTCATTTTCTCAAGCTCATGTCCTAGAAGTGCATCTAAACACTCATTTCGGCGCATTGATAAAAGCGGCTATACAAAGAACTTTTTGGAATGAAATTCTTGTTTAATTCCTTTGACTAATACCCGCTCCGGAGAGCTTGAGCGTAATTTTACCTCTCATTTATTTGCGCTACAACGCTCCTTTACAGACGATAAAACGGATTTATTTAAATTATATGTTTCTGTAGCATAACGCCACCGCCGAAATTAACGGTGCATGCGTTTTAAATGGCTGAGATATCTCGGTTCATTCACTTACGCAGATACGGTCTTTTAAAACATTTCATTAGCGTAATGCAGGTCTTTGTAGGAGCATAAAATTTTATTTCATGATTTTGCATGCAGTAAATCTTTCAGTTTGAGGGAACCACTTTAAAGATTTGGGGTTGGAAAACGATATAGAGATGGAATGAAATGGCTGTGTTTCTCATTTGTGAAATCTGTGTGAGAAAAATGATTGCTCCTAGAGTAATCATTTCGCGTCCTTCCCTGTTTAATCAGTTTTTAAATTATTCCCAATATTTTGGTCTTAAATATTGTATCATCAAAATTATTCTTCCTTAATCACCTTGGATTATCAAAACAATGTTTAATTTCAATTAAATTTCTTATTCATAACTTCTGTTCATAATTTTTAAGCATGAAATTCGAAGGAAATTTAATGCATTTTTTAAAAGCCTTACTCCTCTTTGTGGTTGATTTATATTGTGGTGTCGCGCCAAGCGTTATGGTTAGCGAAAAGCGTGTACAATGTCCAATGTGGCGATTGGTATTTGTGAAATCGCGCCAAGATGGAGATTGAATTCCGCCAAGGATCGAACTCGCGACCTTATGATTTGCAGTCGTGTAACATATCCTCCTGACAAAAGTAATCACCAATATTTAGTGGCTGTGTTGTTGTTGTTACCCATGGCACTTTGAAAGCCGATAGTTGTCAGCGATTTAAGCCTAATTTAGTTCCCCTTGTTTTTTCAGTAACGCCAACTAAGGCGCCAAGAGTACGACTTAGTTACTTCCTGTTTCAAATTCACTTGCACAACCCCTTTTTATAGGGGACACATTCAAACTACTCACAGATAGAATACAGATAACAACCATGCCGGACTCGGGACTCGAAGTTGGGACACCCAGATCACGGGGAAGATACGCTACCACTATGCCAAGACGCCAGCCTTACTGGCTTATTAAGACCACTACACCTTATGCTTATTGAGCGCGTTGACTTTCCTAATAATGTCCAGTCCCATGAGAGGGTCATGGTTGCTTGGTAGTGAGACCGGCATCGGTTTCGGAACCAAAGGAATTCAGGCTCGAGACCGGAATCCAGCGAAAGACCGTCCGAAGAAATCACCAAAGAATCATAGTTTAAAAGGGTATAGTGCACATTTAATCCGTCAGGATCAAACCTCCACTCGGTGGTGTGGTGCAGTATTTTGGATAGGGTGCCAGCTCAGGTGTCGTCCCCATTATCTGATAGCGCTCAAAACTACGTTTCTCTCCAAATCAGGCTTAGTGTTGCTTTAAAATGGTTAAACTGGTTAATGGTTAATAACCAGTTGCATGACATCGTATCGCAAATAAATATTTAACTGTAGAGAAAATCAATTTCAAACTGCTCTCTGGTTTTTGCGATGTTGTAATTTTACTTTCTAGTTCCTCATGTAAAATGTGCAATATTTCTCATCTCTAGTTAGATAGAAAATCACGCTGTTAAATGATTAATGAGACAATGTGTAGCAGGGTGTGTGTATTTAATCCAAGGAAAAATTCTTCTTTACTTTTTTTTGTTTACTTCTTTACTTTCTTACTTACTCTTCCTTGACTAACATTAACCCACTACGTCAAATCTCAACTGTAAATAACGATCACGAACCTTACAGCGCTTATTTAAAGCAAACCTCATTTGCATGTTCATAGTGTCGCTACTAGCGCCACACTTACACGCATAGCTCGAAATTTGAATCGACGTCATCTTTCAGATGTATAAACACGAATACAAAATTTCGTTTATCTAGCACAGCTCCTTCCTATTGTTGGGATTTTTTTTCCATCAGTGTATATACATTATTATATATATATATATACATTATATATATATATATATATATATATATATATATATATATGAATAAGTGTACAAAGAATAAAAAAATACAAATGAAATAATTAACTAGAAACAAAAGTTAAAAATAACCAAATCTTATATACACAATGAAAACAGTTTGAAGCAACGCAGTGGATCTCAAAAGTTTGAACCGTGTTCAGATGTAGAGAATGAAAATTAAGCGAATATTTCAGATTCCCTTGTCTCTCCAATAAAAAGACATTGGCCCTGATTTAAAGTAAGAACATTCATTTTTATGACAGATCATCAGTGGTATGAGATTTCGAACTTGGAATCCACCGATATCGATGCCACAGAAATCCTTCCCGCTTTTCGAAATGGCCTTAATTTACAAAGAAGTGTCTGCAGTGTTGGCACATTCGAATGTTTTTCTTTTCTAAATTAAAAAAAA
>JAPMOQ010055381.1:1355303-1369185 GCA_026543055.1 Argiope trifasciata | reverse complement strand
GATTTTGGCTCTCTATCTTCCGAAATAAACCATGGTGCAGTTTTCTAAACCCACTATACTATATTGTGCCTTTAATTGTTATGTTATCTAATAAACCCCAGAAAAGACATCCTGTGTCTTCAACTTATTTAACCAACGAACAATCTTCACTAAAACTTAAATTATAGCTGTATCTAGAAAAGCAACAATAGTTAAATTTAATCCAAAAATCTTTATGGTCATTTTCGATATAACCGGATATTGAATCCTTAGCCATCTGATTCCGAAGTAGGCATACTTCTAACTAAACTGCGTGATGAATGGCAAGGTATCAACTTAAGAGCCAGAGAATTCTAGGTTCAAAACAATTCTAGGTTACTTACACAAACAACCATCGTGTAAGCAAGTATGATGCGTGCATAATCCATTAGTATCAGATGTTCCACCTGTTCATATGGTGCATAAATTTGATCAGGGGGTTCTGATTCAGATATTGGTTCTAAAATCCATCCTAAGATAGTTTTCATTTTATTTTGAAACAGGAATGATGTGAATTTAATACCCAGACTCTTATGACTCTGTGTGTTATAGTATTAACCCTGCACAGGTACCGCGGATTACAATAGTGACTTTAAGTGAGTTTGATGTTTAAAAAATAATTAAGAAGAAGTGCCTTGTTATGTTTTAAGTTGATTAAAGAATGTTGATTAATTATTTTGGAGTTTTATTTTGATTTGAAAATGGACTACAATTGTAATCCGTGCGACCTTTAACGTGACTTTATAGAGCGCAGTGCAGGGTTAAATGAATACTGAATCATGGATTTTAATTTATTTCTTTTGTCATAAAATATGTTATTTGTTTTTAGGTTTGGCTTTTAGGGATAAAGATAATAAAGCGTCAGATTTTAGTTTTTAAAAAATTATTATAATTATCAGTTTTACATATGTTACACCAGATTTAAATATATAAAAACAAAATTTGAAAATCAGTAGTTGAGTATTAAATTTTACAATTCCTTGAAAAATTATTAGAGCTCCATTTCATCACTGTGATAATTAACATTTTGTTTAAAACAATGATGAAAAAATATTTTAACAGCGTATTTTCTTTTATATTTATATTTTTTATAACCCTATAAAAAGTATTTTAGTAACCCTTAAAAGTATTTAGCACATTTTTTGGAATCCATAAAAGTATTAAGAGAATATAAGTGCAAGAATAATAAAACTTCTTACATGATCTTTGAAATCTTTAAAATAAAAAAGTATTTGATGTTAGAGTGGAATTAATTTAGCGTTACAGAATAAGTTTCCATCTTTAGACAGAAGAAAAAAAGAGCCTTAAGGTTTAAAAGTTTTACTTGAAATTTTCATTTATCTTCAGAGTTTTAATCGAAATTTGAATTTGGAACAATCCATACGTCTTGTGATATAAAGTAATTTTTTTTTAGTTCTTCCCTCTTTTTTAAGACTGAAACTGTTCAAAAAAGAATAAAAGGGTTATTTTAAGGTCCGTACAATCTGCTCATGATTGCTATGGGGGAAAAATATTTTTCATTAAAATGAGATTTCTGTCGAAACCATATTTAGTGTTCCTTCCATTCGATGCCTTGTGTTAATATGCAGTTTTTATATCGTGAAAAAATTTCGGGAGAAATCTTTCGATGGCTGTCATAATACAGGCACATGAGGTTTTTATATCTCTTTTTGTATTTAATAACTTAAAAGTTATCCAGTGAAAACATTGTGCTTTCTGTTATACAGAGCATATTTTTCAGTTTTTAAGATTCAATTATTTTTCACTACACAAATTCAAAATAATATTGGAATTAAATATATATTTAAAATGGCATCTTTGCAAATATGGTAAATTAAAATTTCTATATAGATTATTACCATACAATTTTTTTAAAAAATTGAAATGCTGGTAACAATATACTTTGTAAAAAACATGTTCAAACATATATACTGTCTGAAATTTTTAGTCCACTTACGATATAATCATTCAGCATTTGAATTTTAATGTTGAATGTCATTTACGGACTGTTTATTGAATTATTACAACCCGAAAATTGCAATAATTTCTGTTCAAAATATAAATGTTTTGAACAAAATTACTGCGATTCTTAAAAAAGACATTTCGGAAAGAATTTTTTGTTATGAACTTATCCATTTCTTTTCATGTTATAATAAACTTGATTGCTTACAGTTTGTAAGAGCCGAGGTAGCCTAGTTGGTAGGGCGTTGGCCTCGCGTTCCTTAGGTTGTGAGTTCGAACCTAACTGGCTGAAGAATCTTCGTGTCTGTGGTGACTGACACGCGTATACATCTGTTGTGGACAGAAAGTCCTCCATGTCGAGAGTAATGTCACTGGGATTACCGATTCAGAGGTTATCGTTATCTGACGCAGATCTAAATTGAGCTTTGAGGATTCGTGAATGAAATATACGAATGAAGTCCGCCCTGTAAAAAGGGCTGTGATGCTTGAGTAGCTAACTCGTACACTTGATCCTAGATGGCGCTAAGGAAAAGACAGGCGACACACAATTCAGATTAAATCGCAATAGCTCATTAGTCAGCGGGCTTGTCAATTGCAATTACCATTGGAAACAAACAACTTAAAAATTGTTAAAAAATTAAATAAAGTCAAACATTTTATAAGGAAAATTATATTTATGAAATACCAACAGACTAGACTTCACGTTTCAGATTTTCATGAGTCTGTAAAATCCATTTTTTGGTATTGTGTTTATCTGTCTCTCAGTGAACATTAATAACTCAAAGCCTCATTCAGATTGACAAATGAAATTTGTTATAAGGACTTACGGTTAAATTCATAAAATTTATTACATTTTGTAGGGAATCCGAACACGAGAAATCTGTCTGGGTGTTATATTACAAGTGAACTTTATAATTCCAAATAGTTTAGTAGATGAAATTTTGTACACTGATTTAGTATCTAAAATAAGAATTCATGTCAAATTTTGAAACGAATTTGTCAAAAGATTGCCTCTTTGCTAGTTTGTGTTTTTGCATTCCTGTAAAACGCGATAACTCACAAATAGATCAATTTAAATCAATGAAATTCAGTGTTTTGTTATCTTGTGATTGCAATTTGAGTTCCATTTTAAATTTTGATTTCATTTGGTAGGCAGAAAGGTGTCCAAAATGCAATTTCGCATGAAAAATTTTGTAAAAATATTAGATTCACGCCAAAGACCTATATTTAGTAACTATTATTCACTAATATCATGCAAAGAATTTGTGGTCTTATAGAAGATCCATAAGTATAAATGAGAGGAGGCTTAAGACTTTTATTGGAGATTGTACAAAAACGCCCCTGCTATTTTGGTTATTTTTAGAATATAGTTCCCTAAATTCCGTAGGAAGCATAATAATTTTACATAATTTACACACAAAATATAAGTGGTAAGAAAAACGTCAGTCTACATCGTTACAGAACAGCAGAAGAAACCGAATTTTTCCATTCAGTGATTTTATTGTGAGATTTTATTAGAGATTTCTTTGACACTTGTTGATTTAGGAAAGGAAATCTTGGCTTCCTTTAAAAGATTTTTATAAGTTTTAGGGAATTTTATCTCTTCTTTCGGAGCATGAGAAAATGCTGAGATCAACAGTTTTATAGAGTATGTGTAGAATTAATGAAAGAAAAGTGAGAATTGGATCAAGAAACGTGGAAACATATTAGATTAAAATTTTAATGTATGCTAAATTAAAATAAGAATCATTTCTTTTATTCTTTACTCTTCAACCATAATTAAGATTTATTTGTAAGAACCGTTATTGACACAAAACACAAACCAAAGAAGATTTCAAAATATAAGAGGGGAAAAGCATGAGAATGTATTCTGAACTTATATAATTTTAAAATGGAATTTTACAAAGAAAGCAATTTTGGTTTTAATACTTGTTAAAGTGACTAAGAGAAAATAAAAACGCAAAAGCACATAGCACAAAAGTGAAGTGAAGTCAGTTTTCATGTGATTAGAAAATAATTAATTTACTAACGAGTACAAATTTTAAAAATTAACATACTCAGAAATTTTAATTAGTTTAAGGCTTTGTAGAATGATAAACGTGAATTTTTTGATATTATATTTCTCCTTCCACCTATTTCCGAAATATCTCACATCCTTTAAATCCTTCCTTCTCATATTAATAGCACTGAAATACTTCTTTTAATCAATATAAAACAGTATTCCCTACCGATAAATTTTCAAATGCAGCACGTTCCCCTTTCGAATTTAATTAAAATCTGTTCTCCAACCAGAATCTTTAGATTTGACAGTAAAAGTGAAATTCTTTTCTTTTTAAAGTCCAGTTCAATCTTCACGTCTACCCGTTTTACCTAGGAGTCGAAATTTAATTCCTCGCCAGAAAACTTGTGATTTTATTCTTGGCGGTTGTTTTCTGCGCCTTATTATGTCCTCTGGGAAATGTATTTGATAGTTTTCTGTCTCGTTTCGAAGTAAAATTTGGAATTTTTATCCCCGCTGTCTTCGCGGAAAACTCATTTTGTGAAATGAGTTTTGTTTCGGCTGTGCTTATGGCTATTGCGAAATTCTACGACATAATTACCAAGTTTTCACGATGTATTATTTAGCATGGATTAAGCTGATTCACAAGAGCCAAGTTATTATTTTGATATGTTTTGGATTTTGTTTTTTATAACGTCTGTATTTTTTTAAATTCCTAAGCATCCATTTATATTTAAAAAATGCCTAGAATCTTTTTTTTATTTCATTTTTAACATTATGTTTATTTATTAAAGTACGAAACCGTGATAATGGAAATGTTGCCAAAAATTGTTCAAACTGATAGATCTAAAACTATGAAATTTGATACATTTGTATATTTGATACATTTGTTACATTTTGTATAATGATGATGATGGTGATGCCTTATCCGTGTTTCCACGGAAAGGGGGTGCAGTAGCTTCTGAGGGTAAAGACCCCAGAGCATCCAGAGGGCAGAAGTCTGACTTCTAGCTCAAATGAAGGTGGCAAACACATTCTCTTGCACAACCCCTTTTTACAGGGGGGTGCATTCATACATCTTACAGATAGAGCACCGAGCAACCATGCCCGAACCGGGACTCGAACCCGATACGCCCAGATCACGGGGAAGATGCCAGGACGACGGCATTTTGTATAATAGATGCTCATTAAGGCTGGGTTATTGTTTTTTTAATTCACATTATATTTTCACTTAAACAAATTCGTCAAAGATTTAATTTCATTTCTTCAAATAACTTATTAGCATATTATTGCACACAAGTCATTTTTACACCGCTTTAAAAATAAAATAGGTAATATCAAGTTGTAATTTTTACATAAGTGTTCAAAACTTTTATTTAAAATGTAAAAATATATGCTTTTTAAACATGCCAAATGTACTCTTGAAAAAATAATGATTAAGTATATTTTATAACAATGCTTTTCATTGCTTTAGTTAATGAATTTATACTCACTCACGTTGAGAAAGTATTAAGAACATTTAATGGGGGAGGAGGAGTGTAGTGGGTGGGTGCATGTAATTATTGCTATGAAATTAAAATTAAATTTAAAAATAAAAATTTTATTATCTGCGCATGCCAGACAAGCATACTCAGAGTTCTCATCAGAACTCTTACAAATCCCACCCATTCTTCGCTTTCAGATTCCTTAATATCAACATGGTTTCTATCCTCTCGAAACTATTCTTCCTCTCTTCGTATTCTTTTTAGGACGGCTGGAACAGCACCGAGATGGTTAAACTTAAATTAATCAAGTCTAAAACATTGCTATTCTGCAATGTTTCAGACATCAAATTGGCATTTCCTCTCATTTTTTTTTCCTTTTTGATAGTATTACTCCTTTATCATTTGAAATCATTTTCATCCTTAAATGGTCTACATACATCTTTAGGGCTTAAATCATCCTTAAATGGTCTGGATACATCTTTAGAGCTTAAAATTTACTCTATGATATGTTCATACAGTTTTTATTATTATTTTCGGAATTATAATTATTATTCCTAATGACAATGCGTGTAACTCTCCTATAAGAAAAATGGAATGCTTTATAAAAAGTTGGTGCATGCAAACTGTTTACATATTAATACGAACTTGTAACATAGCTTTCTTATAACATAAACATTTTCGCTTTAAAGATAGATTTATTGATATAATTTGTGGACGCTGAATGAATGTTAAATCAATGACCACCCAACATTGGTGACGAAATTTGAAATTCTAGATATAGAAACAAAGGTTCAGGATAATACAAGAATCATGGTAATATCTCTATTAGGTGCGACAAATAGTCATCTTTCTAGGAAATTTTGCAAATTGAAAAAAGCGTAAGCTAAAGAAAGTATATTGGATAGTAGACAAGTAACCAGGATCTCCTGACAAATATTCCATTGTTAGTCGAAAATTCCACACCTTGTTAAGAAGCCATTAAAAAAATTTAAGCCATCATAGATGATGAATCTTTAATCGAATCTGATTTCAAATCTCATATTCTTTAGTCTAGGTATAGATATCTCAGAACAAGACCGCCACGACACCATTTAGTATTTAAATGTCATTGTGATATGATTACATCCTCAATATAGTAAGAAAAAGTTATTAAGCTTAATCTTGTTATCTTAAATATGTAAAAAAATCCTTTTTTTACTAGAATTATGATTTTTTTGTCGAAATCTTTTGCTTGATAGGAAATTTTATTCCTCTAATTTGTTGGATCTTTTCATTACTAGAAAAAGTATTCGCTCACTAAACCTTCTTTAATCTTGGAAAAAAATAGGGGGAACGTTATGGATAATAATTCATTTATGGGTGGAGCTGCTGTCGTGATAGAGGAAAGAACAGTGCCATATGGCAAATGTTCTCATGAATGGTGACCCTGTTAGATTAAAGAATCCCTACGTTGTTGAATGACTATGTCTCCGTCTATGTGTCAGTTTATAATTTGCATTCAGTTAAGAATTTCGTGAAGAGAAAAACATACAGCCTTTACCATTGGATTGATGATTTAAATGTGTATTTTCTGGTAGCCTAAAGGTTGCAACGTTACTATAATTTTACAAAATGAACAACCTGGCTTGATCTCTTGATCATCCTAAAAACTGATACTTAGTTTTGGACTGATTTGAGCCTGGATTAATTTTTTAGCTAAGTTCATTATCGTAACTTCTTATATATAAATCGAACGATATGTTAATGATTCGGTGTAATTTTGAATTTACATAATGAGTCGTTTCAATAAATGATGTAAAGAATTGTGTTTTATAATTAGTAGCGGCTAGTCCCTAGTTGATGACTTTTAAATGATTGTTTACCAATCTGTATTTTGAGATATTAAGTATTTAAAATCAATTTCACAATTTTACATGTTTTATTACATTTTAATAGATATTGATACGAAGTCTGAAGAATTAATATGAATTTTTAGAAATAATATTTTTACGCTCTCAGAATTCTTAGATGTCTCTATATTTGTATTCTTGAAGCATTTGATGGTCGTTTAAAATTTTTATGTGTCTATATTTTCTTCTTGGAGCGTTTAAAATTCGTTCAGAATTGTTATGTGCCTTTGTATTTTTGTTCTTGAAGCATATGATATTCGTTCAGAATTCTTATGTACCTTTATGTACAAAACATTCTTAAGTCTTTAAAATACTAGGGCTATTTTTTTTCAACCACCAATGAGCTATAAATAAAAGACGGGTGAATATAAAAAAAATGATTTTATTACCAAAAGTAATGCACAATAAAGGTTACTTCTCTACATAGTCACTTTGAAGATTAATGCATTTGTCATATCTATCAACAAGCTTTACAATACCCTCTTCATAAAATGGTGCCGCCAATGATTTGAAATGAGTTGTGACAGCATCTTTGAGCTCCTCGTCAGTTTGGAACCGCTGCCCCCCAAGCCACTTCTTCAGTTCAAAGAAAAGATGAAAGTCACTCGGCGCTAGGTCGGGACTATATAGTGGGTGTTCTAAAACGCCCCATCAAAATTGCTCAAGGAGCCGTTCTGTTACACGACTGCTGTGAGGACGGGCATTGTCATGGATCAGAACAATTCCAGACGTCATACCATACCATGCCTTTCGACACCATTCACGAACAACACCAACACTCATAATGTTGTCTCCATACACTCGACTCATTCTTCGATGAATTTTCTCTGCACTATTCCCTTCTGCCTTCAAAAAGCGAATAACACTTCGCTATTCACACTTGGCGGGAGAATTAATAGAGACCGCCATTTTATGTGACTGCAGCTGAACAAGAAATGGCATGTTGGAATTGCCCGAGACAGAGCGTGTGGAGGGGGAGATGCGCAGTCGCCTACTGCTCCCACCCACCACCTGCCGCATGCCTGGCCTTCCTAATGTGCAATCGGAGGTTGAAAAAAAAAACCCTCGTAATTTTGGAATAATTACAGTGTCGTGTTCTACCAAAATGAATACCATAATTTTTCCATAAAATTCATCAAAAACATTCTTAAAACTTTAAGGTAATTCTGAAATCATTACAAGGTCATATTCTACCAAAATGAATGCCATAATTCTTCTACAAAATTCATCCAAATCAAGACTTCAAAATAGTTCTAAACTCATTATAGTGCCATGTCTTACCAAAATGAATGCCATAATTTTCCACAAAATTCATTCCAAACATTCTTAACACTTTAAAATAATTTTGAAATGATTAAAGTGTCATGTCCTACCAAAATGAATGCCATAACTTTTCAACAAAATTCATTCAAAACATTCTTAAGTCTTTAAAATAGTTTTGAAATCATTACATGTTCTACAAAAGTGAATTCCATAGTTTTCCACAAAATTCATTCAAAACATTCTTAACACTAAAATACTTCTTAAATCATTACAATTTCATGTTCTACCATGTCTTAGTTTTTCCACAAAAAATATACAAAAGATTCTAATTCTTTACAATAGATAAGATACCACTTACACAAAAGCACATATCATTACACAACCTGTTTACTTAAGATATCAAAATCGTCGCGTCACAATGGATGTCCAACAAGCTGGGAACAACATCAAGCCTTTTCAGATTATTTGCCATTTTGCTTCTACCTCCAATGAGATTTCACTGAGGGTATAGTCATAAAGATACGATGCGAAATCTTCGAATTTTCTTCGGAATCAAAAAGAAAAATTGAAAAAGGGGAGAAAAAAGGCTAATCGAGTGATGGTCCATAGTTTTTCACAAAACTCATTCCAAACATTCTTAACACTTTAAAATAATTTTGAAATGATTAAAGTGTCATGTCCTACCAAAATGAAGGCCATAACCTTTCAACAAAAATCATTCAAGATATTCTTAAGTCTTTAAAGTAATTTTGAAATGATTAAAGTGTCATGTTCTACCAAAATGAATGACATTTTTCCTATAATATTTATCCAAAATACTCCTAAGATTTTCAAATATTTCTTAAATCATTACAATGTCATGTTCCACCATGTCTTAATTTTTCCACAAAGAATAAGCAAAAGATTCTAATTCTTTACAATAGTTAACAAACCACTTACACCAAAGGCACTTATCATCATTACACCACCTGTTTACTTAAGATATCAAAATCATCGTGTCACAATGGATGTCGAACAAGCTGGGAACAACATCAAGCCTTTTCAGATTATTTGCCATTTTGCTTCTACCTCCAATGAGATTTCGCTGAGGGTATAGTCATAAAGATATGATGCGAAATCTTCGATTTTTCTTCCGAATCAAAAAAGAAAAATAGAAAAGGGAGAGAAAAATCTAGAAGAAAAAGGCTAATCGAGTGATGGGACCCGTTAGGAAGTCATAATAATTCCGTTCCTCTCATTTCCTGGAGTTAAAGAACTTTCTCCCTCTCTCCGCGTTTCAACTTTTATCGGAATTCGCGATTTCTATTTGCCTTGGCCCTCCCTCCACACTGACTTTTTTTTTTCTCAGCAACATGCTCAACTGAGTTGCGAGATCTGATTTGGAAAAGGCACATCCCCCAGAGAAAGGAAAAAATCTGAAAGTGAAAAAAAATAAAAAGGGACGTTTAAAATAGTGCCTACGGGTTGTTAAGTCGTGTTTTTAGTCAAGCACTAAAAAGTAAACTTCGTGGTTATCTGAAGGAAAGTTTACCGATTAGGTAATGAGATTTGGGAACGTTAAAGTAAATATCTTGATGTTTATGCCGTTACTCTGTTGAGGAAGGTGTATCGCTGAGACGATATGAAATTTTGGATTTTACTTGTTGTTGGCTTATTGGATTCCATTTTCGATTGGTCCTGACTTTTTAAACCGGGATTGGTTGGTTCATGATCGTAAAAAGAGCATCAAACATTGATTTCCCAACCTGTTGTGTGCATTCGGTTAGGATTGAGCAAAGATAGTGTATATGAACGTAGCGATTATGTAAGAAGCAACTTATCATCCCTTCCCTTCTACTCATACCTCAACACTTCCGTTTTGTTTAGTTTAGTTTTCTTAATGTGTAATAGTTTCACAAACAGTTGTTTTTTTTAATAATTTTATACTTTTACCATTTGATTGGCGCAGTAATGTGTGGAGAGGGGGGTGCCTCACTAGCCAACCAACTTAGTTTTCTTAACGACTCATTTTAAAGCAACTCTAGAGCTATTTGGGTACGGATCACCTCATAATTTTGAACCTCCTATCACACGAGGAAGATATCTGGGCTGGCACACACATCCCTCACCACACCATACCAACGGAAGAACGTTTGGTCCTAATGGATTTAAGGTGTGCCAGACAGTCTTACATAACGGTTCTTCGAGGGAATCTAGACTCGAACAAGAAATCTTCCGTTTCCAAAATCGTAGCCTTATTACCCGACTACCGCGATCTCCCTAAACGCTTTAGATTGAGGTAGTTTGGTTTATTTTAGTTATATTAACGTCCCGTTTTAAAGCAACACGAGGGCTATTTGGGGACGGACCTCGTCATTTTGATCCACGGTCAGATGACGAGGACGACACCTGAACTGCCACCCCCCTCTCCACGCCAGTTGGAGGACTTTTGGCCTGACAGATTTAACGTGCAAGAAACACTCTCACACGACGGTGTTTCGGTAGAATCGAATCTCGAACCTGAAACTCTTCGGTTCCGAAACCGAGACTTTACCACCAGGCCACCACGGCCCACGCTTTAGATTGAAGAAAGGAAATAAGAACTAATGTGTGAGCAATACTTGTGATGATAAGACCATTATTACGAAAATATGCTATTATCATGTGAAAACATAATATATTTTTGGTGTGGGGTTTTTGGAGCCACAAAATACGACAGCAGAACATTGGCAATGTAGCGGTTTTGAGGCATCCATTTTTCTCTGTTAGCATTATTAGAAAATGATAAAGAAAATTGTCACATTTGGCGACTAATAGACAACAAAAAGGCACAAATAGCACAAGAATATCTACCATGTACATGATTCTTCTATCTGGCCAATAAAGTGCAGGGTAGTAAGAAGTTATTTCCCTTAGAAGCGTATAAAAGAAAACAGGAAACAACACGAAACAGTGAGGGGGAGGCATCGAAAGATAATTAAAAAGTTTTTAAAAAATCTGTCAAGAAATTTAGAATAATAAAAAAATGATATGAAATCTAATATCACACACACACACACACATACATATATATATATATATATATATATATAAATTTTTTTACACTTTTATTTTCAATTTTTCTCGCTAATAAAAATCTAGCTGTTGTGGAGCTCTAAAGACTTGGATATGAAAAAAAAAAATCATCGCTTTTCTAAATATCGACGCAAGCTTAATCTGATTGTCAAGAGATTGTTTCACACCGAATGACTTGAATTAATCAAGACAAGCAGTGATTCAAAAAATAATAATGTTCCCACAGGATCATTTCAAATTTGCTAGAGCAGATCTCAATTTCTTTCGATTTTTTATTTAAATTTCGATTTTTTAAACAAAATTCTTTCATTTATTTATTACAAATGCCCAGAAGATAGTCTATGACGCCATTAGATCTCTAGTCATCCATATCAGAGAAGTAAAGGTGGAGTCAAAGCTATAGCAGATTTAGTGTTAACCTGAGTGCATTGCATGGCGATTGCTATATTACACGTCTTTTAACAAAATAAAAATGCTCAACCTTCTTTCCTCATTCAGCATAACAAAATATTACATCTTAGTTTTTATATATAGATTATTTTAAACAAAGCTTTTTTAATTTTATTTATACATTTATTTGTTTATCTATTTCCTCAGCTTCACCTTGTTTTGCGCGGAATTAGCACTAAATTAATTTTCCAAAATGCGAAATAAATTGACCGTGGTAAGGGAATGTATGATAATAGATATCTCCAATTTCGCGGAGGCATATGGGAATCATAAAGTCACAGCTAATTTTGCTTAATAGTTTGCTTAGCTTTGACTAGATTAGTCAAGCTAAATTGATATTTTTATCAATGTTATTTATAAAATTTATTGCATTTGTAACTTCAAATTTCATTTCTGTTTTTTAAGTATCTTATGACTAAACTAGAATGCTGTGACAGATTTACAGTTAGAGACCAATATTGTAACTAAAAAATGTTATTTTTATATATTTCTTTTACTTTATACGTAATTGGCTATATTTATCTCTATATGAAAACGAATGTTTATTTGTATCCATTTTACAAATTTATAATTTTTGTCTAATCTTATTTAAATTCTGTACATAAACTCCTCAATTATCTTTTGGTGCATATATTATTCGCAATCTTTCAAAATCCTAAAGTTAACATAAGATAAATTAATTAAAAGTAAGTAAGTATGGTGGTTTCGCAATATATCGTCCGAAGATACTAGCTCATAAAAATAAGTTTATTTTAAATCTTAAAAAAAACTTTTTAATGAGATGCATTTTTTTTCATACAATTTTTTATGACTTTTAATTATTTTGAAATTTTAACTTGACATATAATCCGTAAAAATATTTTTATTGGTATGATGAAATTTCAATTTAATTTCACTTTTTCATCAAACCATTTAATCCTATGTTTTTGCCATTGTTAAGGTTAAGATTTAAACGAATTAATTTTTGATCATTTACTTCAAAATGAGATTTTCACTTCCATTTTTATTTCGTAAGCTTCTGTAGACTGATTTCACTAAATTCATATTTTTCTAACTGATCAGATTAAATAAAATCTTAAATAAATGCGTTTCATATTATTAGTTTAAGTCTAGAAAATCCATATACTAGATGATCAAGTTGGTCACGTGAGGTGGTTAGTCATTTTACTACCAATTAGCTTAAACTAATCCAGGGACATTTCGATCTGTCTATTAAAAAAATTCATAATTTTTACTCTTTTTTATTATTATTTTTTATCATCTAATTATTTTAAGTATTCTAATTTTATTATTATCTATTATTTATTATATATATATATATATATATATATATATATATATATATATATATATATATATATGTTGATGGTGAGCTGTTCCTACACAATAATGGCTCGTTTTTATGAACAAATATTTTAATAAAAACAGGGGATGTTCACAACAAGTAGGGAAATGACAAACAATTAAAGGGGGTAGACATTGAAGACAAAGCATCGCTGGGCATAAGCCCTTCTGGATTTTTTCAGCACATCGTTCGTAACTGCTCTCTCTTCTTCTACTGGCGCCCAAAGTTCGCAGTTGCAGTTAGGAGTTACAGGAAGAAGTTGAAGTGTTTGAGCGTGAGGCTAGCTGGTGGTTGCTCTGGTTGACCATAACACACACACACACACACACACACACACACACACACACACACACACACACACACACACACACATATATATATATATATATATATATATATATATATATATATATATATA
>JAPMOQ010055381.1:1343770-1354198 GCA_026543055.1 Argiope trifasciata | reverse complement strand
ATATATTAACTGATCAATCTAAGTGTCTAGTCATTTTACCAATTAGCAAACTTATACAAGAAAATTTTTATAAATACATTTATTTATTCAATTTTTTAAAAGCACTTTTACTGTATCTTTCTAATGTTTTTCTCCTTGTTTAAAAATCTTATTTATTTATCAAACTGCGCTATAGTTTCCCATTCAGCATGCCTTTAATTCATTCTGTGTAAGCAAAACTAAATTGGATTTCATTTTTTAGTTCAATATTTTAGAAAAAAAACAGAAAATCCGATCCTTTTATAAATATCTAAAAGAAAAATCAGAATATCAAAGTTTTCATCATAGAATCTACACATGGAAAAGCTATTCTCTGTTGGTATAGAAATAAATAATTTATTTTTCTCAGTACATATCCTTATAAAGTTCAAACAGTTTTTGCTGATAAGCTCTTGTTTGCAAGATGAAAGATTGTAGAGTTGTTTAAATTAACACCATAAATCAAGCTTATGGTATAGACATTAAATTAAAAACTCTGCTTTCCTTGATAAAATATGCAAAGCTGTTTAATTAATTTGCAGAAATATTCTTTAAAATCTGCAATAGCTTCATTAAAAATTAATATTGGAAGAATCAAGTTAAAACAAAAGAATCATTAAAACAAACATCTGATTAAATTATAAATTAATAAGCTGTTTGAAGAAGATAATAAATCCCCACATAGTCTCGTGGGGGGGGCATCATCTTTTTCTTATTTATCGCTTTTTAATCAAATATTTACATGAACTCTTGACACTGATGTTTTACTAAGTGATATATGTTCTTCTTTTACTGCTAATAATGAGCATCTATGTGATGCTACATATTTTTACTATAATATGTGTTTGTGCTTGTTCATTTCTTCAACCTGTTGGTTCAGTTCTGATACAGCAAGATATATAACATTTTTGCAAAAAGAGACAGATATAAAAACAATATTGGGAATCAAACTGTCATTTAAACAGCTCAGTTCTGGCCAAGATTGGGCCGCGATGGCCTGGTGGTAAGCTCTCGGCTTCGGAACCTGGAGGGTTGCAGGTTCGAGGCTCGATTCCATCAAAGAACCGTGGTAACACGTTAAATCTGTCAGGCCAAATGTCCTCCCGTTGGTGTGGTGTGGAGAGGGGTGTGTGCCAACTCAAGTGCTGTCCTCGTCACCTGACCATGGTTCAAAATTACAAAGGCAGCGGTAGCCTGGTTGGTAGGGCGTCAGTCTCGTAACCGAAAGGTAGTGAGTTCCGTCCTCGTCTAGTCCAAAGACCACCGTGTTGGCTAGTGGCAGTTGGGGCACGTTAAATAGGTCGTGACTGCAAAGTCCTGCAAGGTCCCATTACAAAACGATACCTCTAGGGGTAGTGAATCAGTGATGAGTCGGTCTCTGATTTGGATCGAAATTCTGACTTGCAGATGGATGAATGAGTGCATGAATGAATTCAACCGCCCTCTAAAAAGGGTTGTGTCGTGTGTGTTCGAGCAAAGTCGTCCTTTCACCTGAACGGTGCTCGTTAACAATGAAAGGCGCACACCTCTGCCTTTATCGAAACAGCTCTGCTAATTCGGCTTGGTTTGACCAAGTCGCATTACAACAACAACAAAATTACGAGCTTCGTTCCAAAATAGCCCTCGTGTTGTTTTAAATGGGACGTTAATAATAACTAAACTAAAACTAAACTCCTGTCAGGATGGCCTGGGGGTAAGTTATCAAGTTCGCAACCCGATTGCACTGAAGAATCATGGTGTAAGCGAGTCTAGTGCGCGTTAAATCCAGCGGGTCAAACGGGGGAGGTGTAGAAGTTTGGTGAGAGTATGCCAGCTCAGATGTCTTCCTCATTATCTGACAGAGTTCAAAATTATGAGGTCTGCCATAAAATAGCTTTAGAGTTGCTTTAAAATGGGATACGTTCATATAACTAAACATAAAACAAACTTGAATAAATTAAATTTATGAAAAATCGTAGCATTTCGAGCTTCTTTTATGGTTATTTCTCTGTGAAGTTCAAAATTTATCAACATCCTGGATTTTTTTGTATTCCGGAATAAACAAGGTTGAATAGTCTACCAGAAACTTTTTTTTCTATATTCCCACATGAATATATTATCAACTCTCCTCAGTATTAAAAAAAATGTGCTCCTTAGACGAGGTTATGTATGCTTTTATTTGAAATTTTACTTTTAGTGTCCCGAGCACAAACATTTTATTCTGCATAATTTAATGAAAAAAAATATGTCTTTTGGATTCCTTTTTAATGACTAATAAAATCAAAATTTGCTGCAAATTAACATAGAATTTCACTAAAAAGATCACATACCAAATTTCATATATCCAAGACATAACATGTTTCAGCTATCATATTTGTATATTCTCAAATATTCAAGCTGAATAGACAGTTAACCCCAGAACAGGTTTCACTCAAAATTTGATGCGAATCTTCAATTTAACGTAAAAAAAATTATTAATCTATCTTTGCGCTAAAATTTTTTTACTAAGCTTTTTTTTAAAAGTTGTCTTGTTCTACTACTCTTTGATAGACCGACAGATAAACTTCTTATAAATGGATTATATTCAAAATTTGACAAAAATTTATATATTTGGTGTAACGAATATCATCAAATTAGCTCAAAAATTCTTTAGATTATTGTGTTCGCTAACAAACACGATTCCATAAATGCATTTTTCACACTCACGAATATTTAAAAACGTGGAGATTCTTCAAAATCTCAAGAAACCAAACTTTTTGTTGATGAAAATATTTTCTGCTTTTGTACTTTGTATACGAGAAAGTAATTAAGCTTCATAGGTCTTTGGAACATCATTAATTGTGAATTTACCACGCTTTTTATCTTTAAATACAATGTTTCTCTTGGAAAAAGTTTTTCCTCCTCGCTCTTGGCAACAGCAGATCCAAGCAAAACTTTGTGCAACCACGGTTGTTCAGACCTCCATTGTATCCTCATCCGTAATTATTCTATTTGTATAAAATTAACCGATGACTATCTACTTCATTGCATTGTTCAGCAACTGATTAATGGAACGTGAAATCTCATTAGCCAAACGATTATTTTAGTTTGTCTTCATTTCCCTTCGCTTCATCTATCTCGCCAAAAACTTTTATTTAATTACCGAAATTTCTTTTTTGTATGTTGGCATTGCCGTTTCTGTTTAGTAAATTGATGAAGATTCTTACCGCTCAGAATCTACAACCTTTCTTTTGAGATTTATTATTTCCTGTGAGTTTAAGACGACAACTAATACCAATTCATTTTTTGGGAACTGTACAGGTAAATTTTTTTTCTTCTTTTGGATACTTTGTAACAAATAGAGCGATGTCTTCGAATATGGGTTCCATGGAAACGCAATCGTATCCGTTTCTTTGGTGTGACATATCGTGTCTTCGCACGCTATTTTCGAATTACATTTCATATGACAGTGTTAAGATTTATACCATCAAATCGAAACTTATTTATATTAATGATATCTGGCATATTTCTAATATTATATATTCAATATTTTCTAACTGTTTTTTTTTTCTATCTTATTACATCTCATAGTTTTATTATTTAGCAATTTCTTATTGCATTTTATTTTGTTATTACACTAGCAAGGCAAAAAGATTTAGTATCGAATTTAAAGAAATGCCAGCTATATAAAAAAAGATTCCGTTTCTTTCCAAAAAACTCAAATATCATGATATTTATGCTGTTTTAAAATATTCTGATTCTTTTCTGATTTTTGAAGTAAATTACTACATTAAAAGAAAAAAAAAGAAAGTTTCATTGATTGGAACACTGCCAATGTATTTTATTAGAATAGTTTTTTAGATTATTCTGGCAGGTTCTGATCCTTTTCATTGCCAAAATGTCAAGAAGTGCATCTGAAAAGAATAACGCAAAATATGATGTAGCAAAACATATTGCATGAAAATAATACCTAAAATAACAAAAATAAGTATATTTTTAATCATTATTGATTTCAAAATGTATTGATCATTTATAAGAATTATTAGCTAAAAAATAATAGAATTCCAAAAATGGTTTTCTTTCAATATTTTGGGGCATCGTTTTGATTGGCAGAACATTTTATACAAAAATAAATAAATAAATAAAAATTAATTAATTAATTAACTAATTATTCTTTTGCGACCAGTTGGTTCGTTGAAGATATTTAATCTCAGTTAAATCTCTTTGATATAATTATCTATCCATGATTCAATCAGCAAACTATTTTTCATCATCACATTGTCATACATTATTTCAGTAGCCTTACATATGGTCTGCTTACAGTGAACATGAACCTTTCCTACTGATACTAGTGCCACGGCATTATAGCACTATGAAAAATGTAACTTTCTGGTTCATGCATCTTTTAAAAGGTTGCAGCACTGTAGCTTCATGTTTGATTCGTCTTGTGAATACTTAAATTTTAAACAGAATCCTTCCTTAGCTTTCAATAATGGAAGAAAATCACATGATTAAATATTTGATGAAAAAATTAAATCTGTTTGAATTACATGGCAAATAAAATTGAAACTATAGTTGAAAATTAATAAAAAAAGTTTTAAATTATCAGAATTCAGTAAATATTTACTCAATTATTAAATTAGTATTATTACAAAGACTATTTCTAAAATTTTAAAACAGTGTAAACATCATTTTATACATGTTTTTAGAAATTATCGAGAAAAAAACTTCAAAATGCAACTTAATTCAAAAAATTTTAAAATTCACTCCATGGTGCACATTGTCACTTTCAAATATATATTTTCTTTGTCAAATTTGGTAGTAATCTGACATGTAGAGTGCCAAAGCATAAACAAATATATTCATCTTTATTAGTAGTAGAGAATTATTTACTTAAGTGTTACCTTCAATATTATTCTATAACTAAACTTGCCATTAAAGAATGTAAATGTTAAGATATCTCAAACAATGCCATAACAGACTTGTTGATCTCAAAATTTATATTGTAATAAATTCAATGTTATGATCATAAGCTAATATTTATTCTGCATTTTATTATTTAGATTCTAGCAGTTTGTGTCAATATTTTTATCTTTCATAACAATTTTTATAGAAAAATAATTCATTTGTATTTTTAAAACTGAAAAAAAGTTTGCTACAATTTTATTTACTTTTGAAATTTTTTTTAGAAACCTGATCAATTTTAATTTTTGAAATTGAAAAAAGTTTGTTATAATTTTATTTATTTTTTAATTTTTCTAATCTTGAAATTATTTTTTTTTCAGAAATGGAGGCAGCTGTTTGATAAGGTAAGCTAAATCTTTTGTGCATTTGATATTTATGAATTTGAAATATTTTTAAATTATTAGAATTTCATTAGAGTTTGCTATTTTTAAAAAAAAAATAATCAGTATTCGATAAAAATCAAAATGTTTAAAACTTTATTGTAAAATTTCCCTTGCCTTTCTAAAAATAAAATGATCAAGGCATTTTTTCTGCGTTAATTCTTTTTTAGATTCCTGAAATTTGATTTTCTTAGAATTTCAGAATCGCAATTCAAATATTTCTGTGTTGCGTTATTTTTTAATTAAATACTTAACTATATATAAAAAAAGACTTACAAAACTAGATTCCTTTTTGGCTCTCATTTTACTTGGATTCTATAATTAGATCATTATATCTGGAGTTCTAATTTGAAAATTTTGAACTTAATTAATTTCCTTTTGTTCGTTTTGAAAGAAGAAGAAAATCGAATAATTCGTCGTGTGTTCTTTTCCCCGTTTCTGATTGCGGTTTTTGGCTGGGAAAAAAGAAATTCTAAATTATCGTCTGCTATTGTTTTTTTAATATTTTTCAGCTGTGGCAACAGTTCTGTGTTTATCAATCCGCTGTGAAACATTTCCGCTACAAGCTCCACGATCAGGTCATAATATTGGTCGTTCTTTTATGAGTCATTTTATGGCATATTTGGATGGGATTTTGTTCCCCTCCCCCCAGCCTTAAATCCAATTGTGCTATGCCCGGAAATTAGAAACGGTATATTGGACGGAAGCAATAAGCTTTTCCATCACAAACGTTTTAGGAGGATTTCAAATTTTTACTACAGAAAGCGGGCGATACTGCAGGCTGATAAATAGCTCGGTTAGATAAATGTTTGGAAATGATAGAACAGCAGTTACGTTTTTATTTTGTTCTCAAATACCAATTTGGAAGCAGAATCTTTATTTTAGTAATCAGTTAAAGTATCCATTTCTTTCTAATAAAAAATGAAATATAAAATAGAATTATTTGTTCCTGATTCATACGCGATTTTAGCTTTCGCTTTATTATAAAATGTTATTTTGGATTTTTAATTTTTTTTAAACGCATATTTTTAAATTAAGTTCCAAACTTTGCAAGACGAGGTTTTGAATCATTGAAGGCAACAAATAATTGAAGCTCGAAATCACGTAGGCAATGATAGAGCTTAAATGGCAATATTCATCATTTTTTAATTACATATTTTTTTTGCTGCTTTTACCAGTATTGCATTATTATTATGCAAGCTTATTCGAGAGCAGATCCTTATTTAAAAGGTTGGCCTGCTTTTACCAGTATTTCTTTGTTAATACTTATGCTTTGACAGTAAATGCGTTTTTAAAAGATTGACGTAGGGCTATAACATCATCGCTGTTATTTTCATGGAATGAAATTTTTTCGCAGGAAATTTAAATAATTTAATTTTTATAATATGTTCAAAAAAACTTCACTCGCGTTTAATAAATTGTGATAAAAGTATTTTCTCCTCCCCACTGTTAGGAAATATACCTTCATTCATTCTTAAATAAGAAACATTAAAGGATTTAACTTCTGTTCTAAGATTAACCCATTATGAATCTGTTTTATGATCTCAGAAATTAGAAAATAGCAGTTTTTGTTTACAAAAATATTATTTTCATAAAAACTCTTAAGTGATAAAGAGTTTATCATTTGAAAATAACATATATATATACATATATATATATAGTCTTGTGATTGTTTAAAACTAGTTAAAATTGATTAATGACTTAAATGAATTAAAACAAATAATACCTTAACAAATAATGTTCTCACCTGATAACTTGAAATTTGCGATCTTAGATTTAATTTTTACTTTTTTTCTATTTTGATAAAGTTCATTCCTGAAAATAATAAATAATCACTAACTTTTTTTAAGGAATTGTATATATTCCAGTTTATTTTGGCTAGAAAAATTAGACTGCAAATTTTTGTGAAGTCTTACAGACAAAGGTAGTTAACTATTTGACCTATTAAATTACTTTAACACTCTTTTTCATACATCGTTTTTAAAAAAAGAATAATCATTTATATGCAGTCTCACAAATGCATGACTTTTGAAAATTTGGAACATAAATTTATTTTTCTCACATTAGCAGATAAAACTTTGTATCTAAAACTGTTGTGAACATGTCAATATTTGGTGTGGGGGGAATAATAGTTCCCTTTAGAATTTTATATGAAAACAAGTGACACTTGTGGTCTTCCTAAAAAATAAAATGGTTGAACATAGACTTGACCTGGAATTTGCGAAGTAGTTGTATAAATTTCTGAGGCTCTTTTTCCTATTGTCTCACAAGAACCGGATTATAAGAAAAGGCATTAATTGAATAACAAACCGCCTTAATATAATGCTAGATACATATTCTACCTGATTCATGTTGGTTATTTGGACAAGTTACCTATTTGGTACACTGCTTTAAAAGCCCATTTCCCTTTTATGATATCGTTTTTTGTATTCATTTAAAACGAATGCACTTAAAACATATTTCAGTATATGATAAATAACAATATATTTAAAAATATCTTTTCTGGGCTTTTTACCCATCAAATTGCTACTTTGAATGTCATACAGATATGTATATCAGCCAAAACTGATCGTTGTCCAAACCATCAACCCACATTTTTGATGTCATCTTTTGCATCTAAAATTGGAATTATTCCTCATAAATGTGTTCTCCATATGAAAAAATGACGATTTATTGGATGCAGACAGAATCTGGAAATATATGTGAAGAAGATAGATCTGTGTTTCTATGCCCAAACACTAACTTTCCGTTGTCTTATGACTAAGGGAACAAGCACAAAATATCAAAATGCAAAAAAATCGTACCAATGAAAGCGATTCTGTACGTTTTATGTCAGCAGGTTTTTGTTCTTCAACCCAAAGGTCTCTTTTATTGTTCTATTTTGATGGACACAAGGAGTAATAATGATTCTCAACTCTGATTAATGAATCTCTCTTAATCTTAACTCTTATTAATCTTTAATCTATGACATGAACTTTTAGATCCTCGAAATCGATTTCACAGGCAATAAAGTGGATTTCAAGAAATACAGAGTATTATTTTTTTACTTTGTAAATACACGTACACATTTTTTTTTTTTTTTTTTTGCTTTCTAATACAAATAAATTTTTTCCCTTAATAATAAATACATCAAGGCATCAAATGTTCGACAAATTTTTGATTCTGATTTGATAATTCACGAGATGATTTGCGATCGATTTATAAAATGTATTTAAAAAATAATATAATGCTGAGCAAAGTGAAAAGTATAATCTGATGTTAAAATTTTATAGAAATTTTCTTGAATTCTAAAAAAATACGCATTTTAGCGCATAGCATATTTGGCCTTATTTTGATAAAATAAACTTCTTTAATATAAATACATTACATACAGATTCAGAGCATTTTAATTAGATTTTGCACAATGGATGAGAATAATTTAATAAAAATTGGAACATCTCAATTTTTTAACGGAATATATGATAAAACATAATATGCTTGAAAAGTACAATATATAAAAAAATCTCCGAATATTTCTTATTTCTCTTAATGCATAAAAATTAAATTCAGCGGAATTATATATATTTCAACTCGATGTATATAAGTAAAAAAATGACTGGTTATTTCAATATTTAGAATCTACTTTTACAATCAAATCCCGATTATTTATAATTTAAATGATTCTACATAACGAGTTATGCTTAAATATAAAATTTTAGACAAATCGATTCCAAATTAAATAGGGTAGCATAAAAAAATTAAATTAAATATATTCAATATATCCAAACGTAGTAAATAATTTCATACCCTCACGAATCCGAATACCATTTAATCCGAAATTTAATTTAAATTTCTCAGACGATAACTTTATTCTGTTAATATTTATTTTTTTCGTTGCCAATCAGAACAGTGAAAAAGGATTAAATAGGAATTAAAAATTCAAGTTTTATCTACAACTTTAAATACAAAAGAAATAATTAATTAATATTCTTGAGATATATTGTTTTAAAATTAAATTCTTGATAAGTTTAGGAATTAACTTTAAATGAAATAATCTTAAACTAAAAAAAAGTGTTGAAGGTAGCTGAAACATAAATGTTATTTTCTGAAACATTCTTTTATAATTGAAACAAAAATGGCTTGATGTCGCTAGTTTGCTTATTTCAATTCTCATTCTAAATCTTTTTAAATACGCTTAAAATTTTCTCTAAATTCTTTTAAATACTCGAAAAAAATACGCCAAGTCCTTTTTTAAAATTATTTTTCACTTAATCTCTTTTTATTAAACAGAATATTAAATAACAAAGATTAATTTATCGAAACATTCTTAAGCTTTTAATTTCGTTAAAAAAGGAATTTTGTCGAAATTTAATGTCGTTACATAATCTACGTAACTGTTGTATTTCATGCGATAATGTCTTATTCATACCAGCGTTTAACATTAAGTAAATCCCACAGAATTTAGTATCTTTTTTTCATTAATCTGTTTTTTTTTCTTGTATATGAAAAGTACAAAAAGAAAAATTGAATTCCAAATTTTGACATAGTTTTACGTTTCTAATCTCTTTGCGTGTTTGAAACTATGTGTGTCCATTTATTTGTGAAGTAATGATCTTAAAAGCACTTTGAACTAGGCGAATGAAATTCGGTATATAATTTCCAAATTTGTATATTTTCATCAAATTTTGAAAGAAATCCAATCGGTGAGAGCCTCTTTGGCTGTCAGAACATAAATTAACACTATGACAACAAGACGGAGAAAGATAGAATGATAAAATTTGGTACACTGAATCAACTTCTGAAGCGGTAATATGGGTCAAATTTAGAACCAAATACATCAAGAAAATAACCGTCTCTTCTTCAACAAACAAATAAAACATAATAAATAAAACACTTTGTTTTAGTTATTAAATACAGTAAAAGCTCCTTATTCGCGCTTCCTTCATTTAAAAAAATGTGACCCAATTCCTATATTCGCAGCTAAAAATTTCTTTATTCGCTGATCTAATAAGTACATGCATAATAATAAAAGGATTCCAATAGGTATACAGCTCAATATCCTTTGCAATTGCCGTCAAACGGACTAATAAAAAAAGTAAAATAGATCTTATTACATCTTTGTCTAAAC
>JAPMOQ010055381.1:1267588-1343370 GCA_026543055.1 Argiope trifasciata | reverse complement strand
GAAATGCCACTGCCACTAATTTAATTAAAAGTCTCAAAAGCATTTCTTCATTCATTATTAGCTCAAGTTAGTCCTTTTAGTGATTGAAACGGAGCCTTTTTATCATGCATTTGTTCTGAAATTTGCAGATAATGAGCAGCTTTTATACACTTTTTAAGATAATGTATATGCTAAATCGATTCAGTGTTTGAATTTTATTATTTTTTACAAACATTTTAAATTTTTCAAATATGTTTTTCATTGTCCCGAACGAAATTCCTCGGCACTGTTTAGTAATCCTTATTCATAGAAAATGAAAGGGTAGAAGAACATAACTAAAACTAGAAGAACATAACATAACTAAATAACAATGTGTTTATTGTTTTTGAGAACGTTCCGAGCACTTCAGAGCATTTTGAGTACAGTAATAATAATGTCTATAGGGAATTCCAAAAGCTTTATATTTTTTATTACAGAAACGGATTTTTTAAAAACGTTGAAATAGTAATGTTTCTGTTCTTCATCATACAGATTATTGAAATTATTTATCATCCTCCGATTAGAATCAACATTTTTCAGGGAAAAAATTATACAAATTTCAAAATGGGATTTCATATATCTAAAAATGCATAATTTTTGTCCTGTTTATTACTTTTTATACAAAATAATTGTTATTAAAGATTCATTATTTTTGAAATACATTGAAAATGTAATTATCCTTCTTTAATATTAGAAGTTCAAAATCTCAATTTCTATTATTCATCTGCGGTTTACTCAAAATTTCAGAATTTTGCATGTATTCGAGTTATTTTATTCTGAAAATTTTGAATACGCATTGGAAACCAATTGATTCGATTTAAAGAAATTGAGTTTTTGTAAATCTAATCTGAAGACATATTTTATCAACTTACAGAGGACGTATTTTTAAGATCATATGCAGTCTATAGTCAGTTTGCAGTCCTATCGTGCAATAGTTAGTTCTAAAATAATGAGCAGCTTTTACGCTTTTTAAGAGAATGTATATGCTAACTCGACTCAATGTTTGGATTTTATTATTTTTTAAAAACATTTTAAATTTTTCAAATATGTTTTTCATTGTCCGGAACGGAATTCCTTGGCACTGTTTTGTAATCCTTATTCTTAGTAAAGGAAAAGTTATAAGAAAAACAATTCTATATAACAATGTGTTTATTGTTTTTGAGAACGTTCAGAACACTTCAGAGCATTTTGAGTACAATAATAATAATGTCTATAGGGAATTCCAAAAGCTTTGTATTTTTTAAGTATTTTCTGTTGGAAGAAATTTTACATTGCATTGCGAAATTTTTCTGAATTGGAAGAAAGTTATTCAAAGCGCTATATGAAGTATATCTTGTATATACCTTTCAATTATTTGTTGCCTATTACAGATTTTTTTCACTTTGTTGTTTATGTACTATTGACCCATTCCAGGCTCCCATATTCGCATTCGTTTCATTGTATTTGACTATTCTTTCGAATCAACTCGCCCTTTAAAAATAATTGATTCACTCTTGGGAGATTTTTCTTAAATTGCATGGACTCAAAAACTACTAGAAAATTTCAGTTTATAATATGGCCATTGTTGTTAATATTTTATTACAGTTGCTCCTCGAAGTAACTCAAATACTGATAAAATTGCTTTAAATACACATAAATTGAAAAACTGACTTTTTATTCTATTATTCTTTTAATACCTTTTTTTTTAAAATTGATGGCTTTAATTACATTTGCTTCAGCCCATCTAACCATGAAGCAAGGAAAGGAAATATTTCCTTGCGGTTGTTTTGATAAGCCTGCATTCTGCGCATTTGGTTGCGCATTATGTATTGACTGTGAAACCGACAAGTTTATTTGTGCTTTAACAATCAGAATGATTTCTGATTGTTAAAGTGATCAGAATGATTTCTGCATATTTTCTTGATTAATTTCAAAAAAGAAATACAAATGCGGGACAATTTCTCCTGTTAGGCAACTTACTATTATGTATCAGATCTAAGTTCGATTTCTGTTTCGTGTAAGCTCTTAGGATGTTGTTATTAATATAAATGCTACATATCCTCTTTACCAAGTGCTCTAGTTCATAGATTTGAGTAGTTAACAAAACCTAGACTGACAATATTAGACGACTAAACAATTAAGAAAAAAAATTAGACGAAATGGGATTTGAAGCATCATTAAAAATCAATTTAAATTTCATTTTAAGCAATGAATGAAGTTTTTTTTTCGAACTTCGATAAAGTAAGAACTATGCGTGAGAGCAAAATGTGAAACTCTTTTGCCAAATATAATATTTACATAATAAAGATAATTCGATGATGAATGATACGAATGATAATTAATTAAATAATAATTTTAACAGTTGATTGTTTTATCAAAATTGTTGATTTTTAAGATGCAGAAATGTAAAATGAATAGAAGTGAAGTCATACTAATATTTGGAATTTTCATTTTCTGCTATTTTTTTATTAATGCATATATTATCCAAAATATCTTATCGAAATCATAACTTATTTTGTTGTTTTAAAAAAATCTCTCATATACTTATTGTTAAGGGCATTACTGCTTTAAAGAATTGGTTACTATTTAGATTCATATTTCAAGAGCACAGCTTCGTAATTCTTCTTTGTTTATTTTTAAAAATTGCTGACTCATCTTACAAGTTATCACAGCAACGCCAGAATCAAATCTCATGCCACTACGCTTTTACGACAAATCAACTTATTATTACATTTAACAGCAAAAATTATTATTACATTAAATTAACATAAAATATTTAAAAATTGCAAAAATACTCTATAAACTTATAATATACACTGAAAAAATTAACAACTATTATTTGAATAAATATTGCATAGATTTACAATCATTTAATCCTTATTATAATATTACTAAAAATATTGTATCATTGTATATTACATTCGTTTAACTAGTGTAATCATCTAGTGGCTGGAAAACTAATATGCGTTCACATTTCTTCCTTGCCAGTAACAAAGTTACGACACACAGAAAATACATGGTATTATTGCATTTTCTTTGTTTCATGTAATTATTGTATTTTTCTATATATTTCCTGTGTATATAGAGCATTGTAGTGGAAGCTTCATAAGGCAGATGATGGCAGATTTTTTTTTAAAGAACAAAATAGGCTCAAGACGGAATGCTCATTTTTGTCTTGTGGTCATGTTATTTGGCTACCAACTCAAAGATTGCGAGTTAGGTACCAAATCATCAATCCTAATGGTATTTTATCTTTAACCATCGGTTTCTTTAGAGTTTTGAAATGAAAATATGAAAAATAATATCTTCAATTTACATTCCAAGGCTGAGTTTTTTCTATAGAAATAATTACTGGAAATAACTAAACGTATTGCTGCATTTGGATTAAAAATAACATGATTGTGATTTGTGACTTGCAGTTCGACAACGAAGGTTTCGGTGAGATTCCTTGGGATGACTTCCTTGTGGCCTTGGAGAGCCCAGAATTCCAGGAATGCATCGAGCCGTCCAAGAGAGAGATCCTCGCCTCCAAAGCACGGGAGCACAAGACGTATGCCATCACGTTCGACGACTTTGTGGCAGTGGTCAGTACTGTATTCTGGTCCACTTTATTTCAAAATAGATTAATTTAGTTTAGTTTAGTTGCATTATTATATAACGGCCAGCCGTTTGACATTAGAGTAACTGCAGTGGATTTGGTGACAAATTATCAGTGAAATTAAAAATTATTTATGATTAAAAAATGGGATTCTGTAAAGGATTTATGTGACTATTCCTGAAAATAACAGGTAAAGCCTTGCTCCCATACCAATTAGAAGTATGGATAATTGGTTTAAATCCATAAATTTGCCTTTTAATAAGTTTTTAAGGTAAAAGCATGAAACTTTGCACATTAATATTTGAGTAGGAAAAAACATTTTACTCTGCCAATTTTTCGCAAATAAAATTTTAATTTCTTAGTTTTTTTTAACATTTTCTACAGAAACCAAAGTATTTTCGTAAATTTGAGTAACTGTTAAATATATTCTATAATGACTAGGGATTCAGTCTTTTGACGTTAGAGTAACTGCAGTGAACATGGTGACAAATAAAAGTCTCCAAAGATTGGGTCTAACGAAAGAAAGGTTTAATTTAAACGCAATTTATTAAGAGAAAATAAAATGAAAACACATGATGAAACTGTTTACAGATATGATGAAAAAATTTATAAATACATAGATTATCCACTTATAAATACATAGAAGGTGAGACCACCACCATTACAAACATAATTATACATATTTATATCGCGTCTTAAGTCTTATATTTGCATATCGATTATATATATATATATATATATATATAGTCACAGGATTCAGGATTATCTGTAGTCAATCGAATAAAATTATCCAACTAAAAAATTCTTTATTTTATCTTTTTTTGTTAAAAAAAAATAATAAATGATTAAGATTTAAGAACTGATATGAAAAATATATATTTATAAATTCGGTCTGTCTTTAAGCACAATTTTTCATAATATCTGTTTAATGCTGCAACAGAATTATTTGCTTACAGACTTGTGAAAAGTGGTGTATAATGTACTTATAAATAAATTTAAAATAAATAATTATAATTTTCATATTATAAATGATTAAAAATAATTTTTTTAAATTGTAGCTATTAAAATGATTGAATAAATAATATATCGCTGTAATGATATAGAAATTATACTCACATCACAGTAAAAATCCTTTGAATTCCAAGAGAGCATGAGATATATTTTTTTCGCTTGTGTTAATTTGTAAATTTATATCAGGAGACTACACATTTTTTATTCATTTAATTAATAAATGGCCCATTAAAAATCGCTGTTGGGAAACATAATTCTAGATCATTACAAAAATAAGGTTTAATCGGAATATTTTGATTATCAGTGAAAGAATGGTATTTTTTTAATCACACGTTGTTGATTACACCCTCAAACAAGAAGAAAAAATCCTCTACTTTTTAAAATTAGATTAATTATTTCAAAATCTCCCTCCAGATTTTTTTTTTTTTTTTTTTTGTTATATTCAAAATCACTATTTCGTCATTAAACTTATTTACTGCTGTTTAAAATTTCTTTTATTAAATTTGTCATTTTTAATACCTAATACTGTAGCTTACCGTTTGAAAAAAAAGAAGAAAAAACATTATAATATAACTTTTATCAGTCATTGAAAATGTCAATAGTGCATATTGATCGAAACTGAAACATATAACAAATATAATAACTTTCTAACAATCTATAAACCTCACACAGTATTCACATTTGATTGCTAGCAATCTTCGTGGCATAAGAAAGAGCTCACTTGATTTTTTTTTTAATTATTGCCGTTTCTAACAAACGTAATGAAAAGCTTTTGCAACAAGTGGATAAAAAATATCCTTATTTCATTTTTTAACTGTCATAAATTTCAATCTTTAATAATATTTAAAGATTTTTTTTTATTCCTGGGGAATTTTTTTAGTGAAATAAAAGTGTGCTTATATTTTTAAATATATCATAGACAAAGTATTTGTGGTTTATGAAAAAAAAAAAAATAAATGTAAATTTATTTTGATAAAGAGCTTTGATTATCGGATTCGAATTTTCCGATGAATAAAAAAACTGAAAAAATAATCGGCATCCCTTACTGTAATTTTTTTTTCTTTCAATTTTATAAGTACGTAATCAGATTTTATTTATGCATATGAAAATTACTCTTAATGGTTCTCTCTTACTTTTTATTTTATTGTTCTCATTTTACTGCTACTTTATGCATTTTGCTAAAATTATTTCATTTTCTATAACCATATGGAAGCTATATGCCAAACAATGAAAGTTTATTTATTTATTTTTGTAAATTACCAGTGTCTGCATTTGGTGAACATATGTTTCCATTTTTCATTTTAAAGGCACCCTTAATTCTCCAAAGATTTTTGAAATTAGCATTTTTGCTTGGATTTGTAATTTGTACAATTACATGAACAAGTATAAAAAATATTGAAATAATGTTTTCCCTCAACGATTTAGTTAAGAATTGTGAATACAAGTGGTTCATTCTTTAGATTCCCAAACTATAAAAAGGGGGGATATAATATTATAGTGGTGCCATCTAGGAAGCATTTATATAACTTGTACACATTGTGATATTGTTTTGATTTTAGAAAAGTGGAAAAAAAAACGATATGTTTAAAAGGAACTAAGTAATGCAACTAATGTTAAAATACAACTAGATACGAATTAGGAAACTTGATTGAAATATTGAAAATTTTCATTTAAAACTTTTGAGGTGAGAAGAATTTTCATATTTTTCTCAAATATCCCCCATTTCTTTGAATTATTTTAATTTCAAATTTTTAAAAAAGTCTAATTTTCCGAGGTTATATTCTTGTATGTTTTAAATCAAAAAGCTTTGTTCTGCTTTTCTCTATTTAATTTCCTTTTTGTTTCCATTCAAATGCTTTTTACTTCTAATTAAAATATTAAAAATAATTTTTTGAAAAAAGAATAATCTGTGCTTAGTCGTTGATAGAATTTAAAAGTAAGCAATAAATATACTTATAAAAGAATGTCATTTTAAGAAATTGAATATTGGTTTTTTTTTTTATTGTTTCGTGCACGAACATAATAAATGGATCAATTTTTAAAAAATTACAGATTGCGAAAATTGGTACTAATATTTTGCCTCTACTGAATCAGTTCAGATTTCATATTCTACTTTGTAAAACTGTCATTAAATATTCTACAAACCAATTTGTCATTTTCACATTTTCGTGTCATTACATTTCATAAATTATTTTGAATTTCATTGATCAATTTCACGATTCTATTTTAACCGTCACAAAAAATTTGTACGGCTAAAATCAAATATTAATAATCACATCGGGGCATATTTTATTTTTTTATAAAGTAAAATTATATTATTCACATTCTTAAGATACCGGCATTATTATTCATATGATCTTCTGGCTTGTGATTAAGAATTTCTCTTAAATTACCGAAACAGCATAAAATACTAATAATTGTGGTTCTATTAAGAAAAAGCATTTTATTTTCATTCCCTTTCAATATTATTCTTATCATCCGCTATTTCTTTTTACATCAAACAATGTAATTATTCATTTATTCTAATATATCTAATATATCTTTCGAAACCTTACCATAATTTTATTCCATCGGTTTTGTTTCTGAAAGAATATCCTTCTTTTTACTGCTGCCATCTATCGGGGTAAATTAATAACATTTCATATGACGTAATATATAGCCTGGAAATGTCCTTTTGAAGACTTAATTCTTGAATTCGCTTTATTTCTTTATTAATATAAAATTAAGCTAAAATTACTTAGTTCTTGATGATTAAAAAATCATAAATAATAATTCAAACATTTTTCTGGTTCATAATACTACTGTCATGTGAAGTACGTTGGGCAATGCAATTGTATACTTGCTATAATTAAATGAATAAATAATGTTAATAAATGTGCTGCTGGTAATATTATTAACATTTATATTAATATAATAAACTTTATTTAAAAGAAATTATCATCAATTAAATTATTTTTATATATTTTTTAATATGATATAACATTTATAATGACATTATTCATTGCAGTTTGATTAATTGTTTTCCTTATAATATCCCATATCAAAGGAAATTTCGTCATTCATTTTTAAAACAGAGAATTAATAACGGCTGTTGAATTTTTTTATAACGGTCCTTATCGTAATATTTCGTGATGGTTTTCATTGTCATGCCTAAGATTGCAAAACACTGAATATTGTAGGGGCGCCATCTGTAGATCATTATTATAACTAATGTGTGAATTCATGAATCTCGAATTCAATTGATATCTTAAGGGTACATACATTGTTATCCGAAAATAAATTTATATTATTTAAAAAATGTTAAAAATATTTTCCAAGATATATTAATAGTTTTGAATTTCGATACTTTTTTTTTTTTAAATATTTTTTATTTCAATTTTTGCCACAATTCTTCTCATAGGTGAGATGAAATGAAACAGTTCCATCGTTTCAACAAATATTTAATTGTACTTTTGTTTATTCTATTATCAAGAGTTGGCAATTGAAATTTCTATTTATTAATTTATGTATTCATATTCTTTGATGATAATGATTAAATTTTATGTTTTTTTTATGTTCTTATTCATGTTTCACTTTTATGTTTCTTAATTTCACGTTCTTGATTATCATAATGAAGTTTCTCTTTCTAATTTCACAGTATGTGTGGGTTGTATTCTCTAAGCCTTCTTAGAATTTTAAATACGATATCCAGTAAGCGTAATAATTATAATAACTCTTCTATATTTGTTTAAAAAATTAATTATTCTTTACGCCAACTGGCCCGGTTAAAGCAAAGTATAAATAACCTGGTGTCAGAATATAGTATGAGTTTTTTCGTGCCTACCATGTCTCCATCAGTGATTTAAAAAGCAAAAACGATGTCTGCCTGCCAGTACATTATTATTGAGATATTTTACGGTACCATATGCAATGTTGTTCAATGTTTTGAATGTGGGAATTTCGCAGCAAAGCTATTGGGTATGTTCTAATAATAGAGTGTTGTAAGATACTATTGTTATTATTTTGTCTCTTCATCATATTTGTCTTCAGAAAATTGCTGCATCAATACACAGACGTTCCGTCACTTTGGTGGCCCCTAAGGGCATCTACATTCCTTCCTACATTCTCTTTCATTCCTACTACATCCTCCTGGCCACTTTGCCGCTGTATGAAGTTAAGTTTTAAATGATGTCGACAATTATATTTTCACTTGACTATAATGCCACTGGTGGATTTACTAACGTGGGCATAAATAACATGGTTGCCCTTGTTAGGGGGCGCAAATTCATGAATCAATTTCCTTTTGGAACAATATAGGATTTTTACTTTCTTTCACCAGATTCTTAATATCAAAATGTTTTCAGTCGCACAAGAATATAGTGCTTTTACAATCAGATAATTGGCTCAAATACTACGTCATACTCATTAATTGTTAGTATCTAAAAACAAAATTAATAGTTTTAAGCTACATTATTTAATAGTTTAAATCTGACATTTGAGTGCTGATCTGAGAAAAAGGAAGTTCTTCGTTAAGGCATTTCCATAGGTTTGTGCTTCAGAGGAAAGGAGGAGCTGAATACATCTGATTTTGTTTACTTTTTGTTAAAGAAACAGCATACATATGAATGCAAAATCATTTGTAAGAAATTTAACTGAATTAAAATAAAGTAATGCTCTAATGATTTATTGATTGCCAAGTGTAGTAAGCAAACAGATGAAAAGTTTATGCTTTTTCTACACCTTCTTGAAATTTGACCGAAAAAGACCGAGGTCAATTCCACAGAAATGCTTTTTATAACTAATATAAAAAAAAGTTTTCAAGAGCTCAAATGCCTGCGATTCCAATAATAATTTTAAAATGTAAGAAACGGCAACGTCTAGGCATAGGGGTAGCGCGTCTTCCCCCTGATTTGGCAGTCCTGGGTTCGAGTCCTGGTACGGGCAGGGTTGTTCTTCCTCTGTTCTAACTGTGAGTCTTGTGAATCTGCTTTCCTGTAAAAAGGGGTTGTGCAAGCGAATGTGTGATGCGCGAGTGGCAAATTCATGCTCTTGGCCCTAGTTGGCGCTACTGAAACAAGAGATCCACTCTATTGGCTTAATTCGTTACAGCGGGCTTATACAATGGCAAGTGCCATAAGAAGCAATAACAAATGTAAGAAATATTTTATTAATTAAAAATTAATTTTTAATTTTTTTATAATAAAATGTTTCTTACATTTATCACCTTTATTTTTTATCATTATCACCTTTATTTTTAAAATTATACATTTGAAAAAGGTTTACATCTTACTTCAAAATTATACCGTCGTATTGTTTGAAATTTATTCATTTTTTCATTTCATTTATTCATTTCACATATGATATTATTTATCTTTTATAATACATATTTGTTCTCAAAATCGATTTTTTTTTATCAACACTCAATTTTTATTTCATATTTGAAAGAGATTTTTAGAATTTCTTTATATTGTATCGTTTTTTCGTTATGAAATCTAATTTTAAAGTCCGTTTGAATTATTTTTTAAATTCTGTCAGCAAACCAAAAGATATATTTATTCTCTCCCGTAGTTTTATAAAAGTTGGAGCAAGATGAAAAAGAGTAAAACAGATGAAAGTTCACCAATCAGAAGTCTGAGGTTAAAAAGTTGCCGAAATTGGAGGGGAGTGGAAATATTTTTGATGGATCCTAACTCTGAAATCTTTATATCATCAATAAGCTTCTATTGGGTTGTTCGGAAAGTCATTTCGTATTTTTGTGTCAAAATGAAAAGAAATTTTCGTATAATGAATAAATTATTTATTAAATTATAAAATTGCCATTCTGGTCTAATACCTTTTGCCATATTTTTGGTAGTAACATGATTACACGCTCATAAAAGTTTTGGTCTTTGCTGTAAAAAAAAACTGATCGAGGTGGTTTTTGGCCTCCTCATTTGAAGGAAAAATTTTGCAAATCAGTTCTGGTACTGATGTACTGTTAACACATCTTCTCCACACATATTGGCTAATTTATTTCTGGCTTGACAGCATTTTTACCTTTTATATAGCAAAAAAGAAAAAAATGACGAAAATGCTGTTTATTGCTCTCCATATTTAAAAGGGCACCATCCAAAAACTACTGCGAAGAATCAGCTGCACTTTTTCACACTCAAGCCTTGCTATATCAGCTCTTAAAAAATGATTTTGCGGTTTAAGTATGAAATTGGGTGCGAAAAATGCAATTAAATCCTCTGACGGGAAAAAACGAAATTACTTTCCGAACAACCTAATAGTTTGACACAACATAGTCAATACCTCGGCTCTTGGGCCAGAAAAATCCAAACAAAACAAAAATAATAGCTTCCTTCTATCAAAATTGCATACAAAACTGTGTGTGTGTGTGTGTGCTTGTTTGCGTGCGTACGAATCAGCAGGCTAGGAACTCTTTATTTGCTTATTTGAAGGAGAAGGTCCAATTTTTACTTTTTTCAAAATGTCTGTTAAAACCGTGATGAATGTAGCAAGAGGAGGCAAACAGGAGGACAGAGAGCAGAATATGAAAGTGTGAGAAAATTTTGAATTAATATAATTTCAGAAAGGAATTTACTGACACAGCATTTTTATTTTGGTTTAAAATAATAGTGCGTCTAAATTAGAAAAAGTTACAGTGTCGAGTTTAAATGCGTAGAAAATCGACTAATTAGAAAGTATTACAAATGCTGCTAGTAGATTATTATTAATTAATAATCGGTGAAATCGGTTTATCACATTGACCGTAACACATATATGCATTACTATTAACATGATTAATCGGTTATTGTTAATCATGACCTGTAAAAATGATTAATCGATCCATCACATTCAGTAGTTATTGATAATATTAATTTCCCAGCTAATTCTCTACATACTCTTTATATATGTAATACGGCTAACGTGATTCATCTATCAGTGTTAATTATAACCTGTAAAAACGATTAATCGATTTATCATATTCACTGATTATTATAATACTAACCACGAGAGTAACTATATAATCTTGCATGAGAAAGGAAGAGTCACGTGATTAAGTTTCTGAGAATCAGGATAGATTAAGGTATGCAGAAATTTTCCTAAATTTCTATCTTGAGAAACTTTGCAATAGACAATAAACTTATAAGGAATTTATCTAAAGTAAAATTGCTATAATTATTAATAAAGTGCACAGTATATTGTCTTTTTAAAAGAAATTTTTAGCTCTTTATATTTTCGAAAGAAATTTATTTGTTCAAATACGTAGGATTACCAAAATTTATAACTCAGCTCGTAGAATTTCACTGTCTTCGAATATTCCTTCGTAATATCTTACAATTTTCAAAGTTCAAATATATTTCAAAGTTTAAAGAATTTTTTTAAATTTTCTATCCTTTCTTATTGACTGAAACCGAATTTTGAGTCATTTTAAATTTCAAAAATAAAATTGCCATCATCATTAAAATTTGTAATATGCTGTTTTTTTTTAAAAAAAAAAATTAAAATTTTGTAATTACAGAAGAAGAAAAAATCGATGCATTCAAAATATGCAACAAAAACCGGTGGCAGTGGCCAGCTCAAAAAGTTCTCACATTCTCTTCAATAAAATTACTGCTCTTCTCTTCCCGCATATAATTGCAGAACTTAGATGAAACCATAAGTGTTATTACTGAATAATAGTTATTAATACAGATTTTTAATGAGAATCTCTCATGCCAAAATGTATTCTGAATACCTTTTTGGCAACCAAATGAGATCAAAATTTTACACGTTACTACAATAGTAGTCAACAAATAATATAATGAATTTCACTGATTTAAGTCATTTTGTTAATGAGTTATCGTATTCATATGCATGAGAAAATACGAACGGAAAATCAGACCTTTTAAAAGATTCGGTCCAAAATTGATTCGAATCTTTATTTTTGATGTGTAAGAAATTTTATCTGCCAAACTATTTGAATTTTGAAGTTTATTGATTAAATCTGATAAAAAGTTGGGTTCAATAATAATCAAATTTAATCAACCAAAGTCGGACACACAAAATCAAGAAAAAAAAATTCAAAATCAACGGGAGTTATCTCCTTGGAACCTTTTTGCATACTTTCTAGTAAATGTATTAGAAAATATGTATATTAATGTATATAATTGTCTATAATTTGCATAGTGTATAGTTAATTGCATGCGTTTGGCAAACAATACTTGCGAATGAACCTATTAGTATGCATTCTTTATCGATTAATCGCTGGGATGTGGTTAATATGCAAATAAGGGAGCAATGAATGAGTATTTTGGAATCCCTTTTTTCCGAAAGATTCAAACCAAAATCTGATACAAATCGATAGTTGCAGTCCCGGGATCACATATAGAATTTCATTCATGTAAGACATTACGTTTAGATGCATTCGAAAGTATGGACAGATAAATGGTCATTCTTTTGGTATATTTCGAAATCTGATCTACATTTTGGGTGCTAAATTTGTCTGCCAAATTTTACCTATTAGCTCTTTACATTTTATAGATACTAAGTTCCTTTGTATTGGAACATTCTAACAACCAGGTTTCTGAAGGGATTTCGTGAAGAATTTGATTGAAATCAACAAATTGAGTCTAATATCCATATACCCTATTTATTTCCTTGAAATGAAACACTTTTTTTAAATTTATCTTATTCAAAGACAAATGAATAGATTTAATTCCAAAAATATGTTTTGAAAGCTTAGGAAAATCTGAAACTTGGACATTAGTCATAACATCATTGATTTATTTATGGCGGTTACACAATTTTCCTCTATATTTTCTATAAGGAAAAGTATTTTTAAAAAACAGCATTTTGAAATATAAAATGCGAATCATGTTATTATTAGAAGCTTTCAATTTATTCCCGGCATGTCCAGTTTAAAACAGGGTATGATTGAGGACCTATTATACGTTTTAGAAATACGCAATGGATCTGTGTTATAATGGGAACAATTAGAATATGCAATGGAATGTTGCCATATTTAAAACCAACATTGGTGACAGTAAAACAATGCGAATTTATTAACTTAGCTATTTTGATTAGATTCATAGTGTCACCTGATAAATCCGTGCCAAACGTTTTGAGGCGAAAAGCCAAGCATATAATATCATGAACAATTCACTAGACGACTGTAAAAGTTAATTCTTACAGTTAAGAAATTTGTGCGAAGTATTGTGAGCTGGAAAATAACAATTCTATATATGAAATCCTCAACCAGTTTTCATCAAATTATTTTTGACAGAAAATTGATTTCTAAAAAAGTATACGAATAGTAATATATTATGACGCTAATTATGAAAACAATAATTAAGCTACCGTAAAGTTGATCCCTCAACCAGCTAAAAAATATGCCTGTAGAATTGACAATCGGCATATGAAAATACGATATATGAAATCATCAACCAAGCTTTCGTAAAAAATAGATTCTTACAGCCTCTTAAGAGATCTGTCAAACGACTTGTGAACTAGTATATGATAATGCGATAATGGCATCATCATCTAAGTTATTGCAAAAGCACATTCTAATAGCTTCCTAAAAATATATGCGAATAGCTAGTATATGATAACGCTGTATAAGAAACCATTGTCTAAACTACTGTAAAAGCATATTCTGAAAGCCAGGTAAAAAATCTTTACGAAAAATTGTGAAATGGTGTATGATAATGCGATACATGAAAACATCAAGTAAACTATCGTAAAAGCAGATTCTGACAGCCTCCTAAAAACTGGTATATGCTACCAAATTAATATATGACAATGTTATGTATGAAATCATTAACTTAGCTTACGTAAAAAGAGTTTCTGGCAGTCAGTTTAGAAATCTGTCCGCAAAATTGAGAGCTGGCGCATGATAACGCGTTTACATCTTGTACATGCGCATAGGAAAGCTATGTTTGAATAGCAAGTCTTTTGATAGCTATTTACATTCTATTTTTTTTAAATTGTAATTATAAGCTTTTCACCTGTGTAATGCCACTTTCGGCACACATCTAATCATCATCAGAATATGATAACGCGATACTTGAACTAAATTATCGTTATTAACCAACTATCGAACTAATTACTATCAACTAAATTTTCGTTAAATTATATTCTGACAGTCAGCAACGAAATCTGTTGGAAGAATTTTAAACTAGCTAGGTTTAAACTAGATTATTAAGAGATATATAATCTCGTAATATGGTCCAGATCCAAAGTTAGCTGAAGACTTCCTTTACCTCATCACTGTTTAATAATCCTATTAAATATTTGGATTGCACATATTTGTTGTATGTACATGCATTCCCATTCATTCTGCATCTGTTTGCAGACCACACATTTTTGCCGGCGGCATTATTTATTTCAGCGCAACTGTCTCTCTTTGTGGCCGTTTCCGTCCATACCCACCAACGGGAAGTGGCCATCCGGGAAAGCCATTCAGTGGCCATTTCCGTTCCCTTGCTCAAAAATAGTTCAATACACCTGTCCCTCGTGTTCAGGGCCGAAATGCCGCACGTGGGAATGTGTGTCTGTGGGAAAAAAATGTGATAGCATTTCAGGCATTCCCTTTTAGGCGGTGTAGTCAAGTTGGGAACTTTAAATCACGCACCACAGGCAGGTACATATTTTGTGCTAAATGATTAAAAAAAACTACAACAGCAGAATTTTATAACTCCTTCCCACCATTATCTTCCTTATATATTAACCCAAAACGACGTCTTTTTGTATTTGGCCTCGTAGTATAGCTTTAAAAAACCTAGTATGCATTTCGGACCATTACCATTAACCAAAAACTTCCAAATTTTGAAATACAATAATTACCATTTCAAGTGATCATTTCTGGACTTGTGAATTATGTCAACAATAATTTGAATGAAATTTTCTATGTTTTTAACAAAAAGAGAAAAAAAAATCGCTTGTCTCTTCTTAAGTTTATCAGCCATTTATTTCAAAAATAAAAAAGTTTATTAATCACTGCTTATTGAAAACCATTCCTTACAAGCTCACTTATTACTTTCTCGGTTTCGTTGTATAGAGAAAGTATAGTAGTTGGTTGGTTGATTAGTTTTATTGGCACAAGAGCCAGAAAAGGCCATACATATGGTTAAACAAAAAGGCAAACATTCTATGAAAATTCAAAAAAGCAAATGCAAAACCAACGAGTTAAAAAGTTCAATGATAAAGTATAGTAATCGTCAAAAAATTCGAATTCGAGATTTTGATGAAACTTCACATCTTGGACCTCCCAAAGTTTGAGAAACGCATTTTTGGAAATTGTCTTTCTGTATTTCTACGACACAAAGATAACTCAAAACATTTTGGCGCTAGACATTTGATATTTGGCTTACGGTATTTGCATCAAATTTTGTGCAAAATCCGTTCCAAAGAAATCTGTTTGTTCGGCTGTTAGAATATAAGTTAACACGATAATTACAAATAGAAGAGAATTGAATAGATAATGTTCGGTAAACAGCTTTAACATCTGTGATACAGACACCTGTCAAAGTTTGAGCCAAAATCCAACTAAGGGGATTTTGCCCGTCAATTGTACATTTAATAAATACGTAAACACGATAATTTAAAAGCTCAATGACTCAAAGATATAATATTTGGTATGAGAATCTGTGTCTACAAGTGCAGTTTTGCTCCAAACTTTTGTTTCGATCGGTTGATAAGTGCTTGTGTAAAACACAAATTCGATTCTTGAATGTTATTTATATTTGCCAAGAATTAATTGTAAAACACTCGTCATGATCGTGCTAAAGTATCATGCTAAATTCAAGTTAAAAGTATCAGGCTAAATTCAAGTCAAAGGTATCATGCTAAATTCAAGTCAAATGTTAATATTTTATAACTATTGTAAGCTAGTGCCATGTAAGGTATTATCAGACGTGTCAAATTTATTAAAGTGCATTCGAGAACGTTTTGGGGAGACCATTCCTGATGGTATATTGTTCGCAACTGTTTCGCTTAAAAAATTCTTTAAACAATGCTACATACCTCGTTTCATAAAGTCAAGTGATTAACTTATTGCGATGTTAACATGTTTTCTCACCGGTATCCTGGCATAGATTAGCGCATTTTTCCCGTAATATGGACGTCCTGGATTCAAGTCCCGGTTCGGGCATGGCTATTCTTCATGTGTGAGATGTATGATTGTGCCCCTCTGTAAAAACGGGCTGTGCAAGCGAATGTAATACTTGAGTAGCTAAGATGTACCTTTGACCCTAGCTGGCTCTGCTAAAACAAGAGATGCAACCTCGGTCTAAACCACTAACTTCGTCTGTGGTTTTGTCCGTGGTAAGTGCTATTAGACACAGAAACAACAACATGTTTTCTCTCGTCTGAAACATCAACATTTATTGCTTGATCTTAGGCACAAAAAGCTCTACAAATTTTAAAGATTTTTGAGGAGAAGAAATTATAATTGGATAACAGTGTAATCCAAAATGCTGATGATGTGAGTATTTCCATGGAAAGTGGGTACAGTAACTTTTGAGGGTAAAGACACCTGAGTACCAAGAGGGCAGAAGTCTGACTTCTAGCTCATATGAAGATGACAGGCACATTTGCTTGCACAACCCCTTTTTACGGGGCAGCACATTCACATACCTCGCGGACAGAACATATATGAAGAACAACTATGCCTGGGCTCGAAACGGGGACGCCCAGATCACGGGGAAGACACGCTATCCTCTCTGACAAACGTTAATGGTCAAACCAAGTTTTAAATGTAGTTTCTATAGTTACTATCATGGTTTTATAACAGTTTGTACAGTAACTTTTATAATATTCCTATACAAATAAATTGATTGATTGGTAATTTCACAATTTTTTTTTTTCATACGTATAGTAAAATATTTGTTTTGAGTATTGCGATATAAAATGACAATTAGTTTAAGATAGATTTAAATGTAATTTTTAAAATTATTTCATTACATTTGTTTATATGATTAATTAATTAATTATCACGTTTTGTAAAAAGATTTATTTTATATTAAGATCTTAAACCTATCTATCCATTTAAAGATAGTTAATTCCCATTAAAGATCACTTAAGATATTTATATTTTATAAATAATTTTTATATTCACTTCATAATTAGCAAATTTTTGTGATTTTAATTATAACTATGCAAAAATAATCTTCATTGAATCTGATATTTTTAGAGCTAGAACATCATTCGACAAAACACTTTTTTTAGCAGTTTAATATAAAGGTTTAAATCATACATTTCATTAGAAGCAAATCATTCTACAAATTTTCATTCCATATATGCCCCAATATTTAATTCAAATACTAATGCATTTCTTTCTTTTGAATATTTTATATCTTTATTCTCATTTTTAAATTTAGTTTTAGTTCTTCTGTAATATTTAAATCTTTTTATTTCACCAAAATTAGAGTAAGTTGCAAAATTTAAAATGAGTTTTTATGTTTAATTTTAATTAAATTAGTTTAATTAATATGACCAGTCAACCCATTAGTAGCCGAAGTCGGCTAATGTAAAATTCAATTAATGAGAAATAAAAAAACTATTTCATACACTGATAGCAAACACATAATACAATTAAAAGAACATACACGTTTATTCCCAATGCAATTGTATAATTGTTAATAAAATTGCTTTCAAAATCTGAATTTGCAGACATTCTTAAAACTTAATATCAAAAACAATCAGTTGACACACATATACAAAATAAATAAATAAAAAGAGAAAGAGGGCGAGAGACAGAGAAACCCTACAACAAATTAAACTGGCTGCTTTCTGAAAATCCAGTTTTTAGGAAAATACTATTTTTAGTTATTGAAATTTGTAAATTAAGTTAAAATCAAAATAATCTTTATGTTCTTTCATTAAATCAAACAATTTAATTTCTAAAATTTTCTTCACTAATTAAATCTTACCATTTGTTTTGTAAATGTTTTGTTATTTTGATCCAGCTAACTATTCATTAGGCATATGAGACCATTAAGTATTCCATGCAATTTTTGTTCCGAATAATTTACTTCGCCATACAAATTTATGTTCTGATAATGTTGTGTCTGATCTGCCAAAAGACCAAGGACCTCACCTGTCAACAGCCTCATCGGTTGCCAGTATTAGAAAGAAATATTGTTGCGAATTACTTCCATTATAGACTCAATTTTGCCAATGGAAAAAAACATAACCAGATCGTTTTTGCACCTTTTGAAAGAGAGTAGCAAAATAATGAAAGCATTTCATTCGCTTCTTTCGTGCTGGAAACAATTTATCCATTAGAGCGACGATTTATAACTATGTTTACTTGTGACACGATATTTTCATCGCAAGCTTCCGGAACTGCCCTGGCAATTACAGAAGCAAAACACCGCGTGTTGTTGCACTCTACCGGGGGAAGAATATGCCTATTCTGTTTTTCAAAGACCACCAATACATTACCTACATTCCACACATTCGGAAATGCCACCCAATCGACTACTGTTCGTCGCTACCGGCTACCTGCTACCACCACTCCGAACACCCCTCTCTCCCAATCCAAGGAGGGGGGGGGAGAGAAAAAATATTCCAAGAAACAAATCTGCTAAGATATTTTCATCCCCCAATCGAAAATCGTCTGCAAGCTTGTTCAAAAGTAACGAGAAAGGGGGAGAGGGTGGGGAGGCCACGCGTCAGACACGTGCTGAGCATATAATTTTCCTCGGGTCTCCACACCCCGGGTTGATGAATTGCTTTCTTGGGCTACCATCTGCTCTGTAGACCTTGGGTTATTTTATGTAGTTTAATTTTTTTCTACCCTCCTGAATCGCCCGATGCCGGAACTTCTAAAAGGCACGGTGTTTTTAAGTTCGATTTTTTGGGCCGTTTTCACCTGCTGCTTTCGGTGACCCCTCGGTTTCGGGTCTTTTGTAATGACCTTTGAGACTGTTTATTGGTACTTTCCCCCACCATCTCCTTGCCATCTCTTTATTTCCCCTCCCTTCTGGAAAGAAGCAGATTTGCCCCCGGCAAATCTTTGCCAGCAATGGTGTTGCGAAGGACCTCTTGCTGCATCCCGAGCTACTGCATTCTCTGGTTTTATCGGGAAGACAAGCATTGAGCAAGGTGCAGACACTGGTCTTTTCATTTGGTTTTGATTCATTGGAAAAGTCTGAAAATTGCTGCATAAATGCATTGCGAAAAGATCTGACAATGCATGTTGACTTGAGAAGTGTTAACCTGTTACCATAATGCGATCTTAATTCACAAAGATGCATACAAGCCTAACGGAAGATATTCACAAATTATAGATTCCATTTATGAAGCCTTACAATGTATTTCCAGATGAAAACATTGAAAATTTTGTAATAATATAAGTTATGCAATATAAGTTCTTAGACTGCAACAAAATAGAATTAAATAGAATACTCAGCAGAAATATTCTAATGAATGCTCAAATGATGAATTTATTACATTGCAAACAATAAAAATAATATAAGATTGTATGTTGCCTTGGAAAACGTTAATCTCATACTTTTGTGCAATTTATGCCTTAGTACATTAATTCCACAAAAGTACAGTCAAGTTAAAAGCAAGAAATTCAAAAATTATAACATTCATAATGCAGTGCATTTCCAGACTCTGAAATGCATTAAAAATTTGCAACGCATGCGATATAAGTTCTGGAGATTTCAAGATAATATTTAATAGAGTACTTAGCAAAAAGATGGAACGGTTCCTCAAATGTTGTACTTATCACATAGCAAAGAAAGAAAGATATAACATTGCAAGTGGCCTTGGGGAAATATTAACCTAATTAATTTGTGCTATTTAATGGCTTAATTTCCCAAAGTGCTCTAATTTGAAAAAAGCAACAAATTCCCAAATTATAAGTTCTCGACATAAAATAAGGTAATGTATTTCCAAATGCTGGAACGCATTGAAAATTTGCACTGCATACAATGCAAGTTCCTGAGATTACAACAGAACAGAATTTAATAAAGTATTTAGCAGAAAGATACAATGAATGCTCAAAAAATTAATTTTATGTCTTTGAAAAAAAATAATAATCTATTAATGTATGTTGTCTGGAGGAAATATTAATCTAATGTCTTGATGCAATTTAATGGCTTAGTTCGCAATGATGTAGACAGGTTAAGAGCAATAAATTCACAAATTAGGAATTCCCGATATAATGCAATGCATTTCCAGATACTGGAGTGCATTAGAAATTTCTATTTTATACAATATTTGGAGATTGCAACAAAAATTTAATAAAGTTTAACACAAAAATCCAATGGATCCTTACGTGATAAATGTATGAAACTTTTTAAGAACTCAGTAACTTTCCATAAAGTAACTGCTTTAAAAAAAATCTTAATACCCATATTCAGAAACATCAACAGAGAGAAAGCATCAGATAAAATTTTGCAATTTATTGCAATCTTTAGATTGGCATCAACGTAAAGCCGCAGTAAGTAATTTAAACATGTGTGGAAATTCTAAATTCTTTGACTAGATTTTAAAAAAATGTATGAAAACTTATTCACCTTCTCAAGAGCTTCTAACAGCATAAATGAAAATTTCTAACTTAACACCTGTTCATCTTATATCTTTTAAATTGAAAATTTTTATTAAAATCTCTTTTGGTGAACTGTAGAAATTGATATCAATCATAATATTTTTTCAGAAAACAATATATATTTGCAAGAATACTGCTGTGTTTGGATGATTCTTAATTAGCAAGTAAATAATTGTCCAAAAAATGGACTCAATTTTAAATAACAAGGAGCTTATCTCCTTCTACTTTACTGACACTTTTCAACTGGGATGAAATACCCCGCTAATTTCTTTCTAGGCCCCTATTTATTTCGTTTCCATTTCATTTGTCCATAGAACATTTCTTATTTTCAGGATAGCGCGAAACAATAAAGTTTTTAGAGCAATTATGAACAAATTTCATACAACATGATTATTTAGCGTGATTTGTAATTACTATTGATCAGCTACATATAGTGTTTTAGAACTGGCTGAATTGATTTGAAATCAAGGATGCAAACTCCAAATTTATGAAGTTCTAAATCATTCAATTTTTGATAGAAACATAAATTGCTTTATGAAATTCAAGTTAAAAATGAACAAAAAGGCTTTAAATTTATATTTTTGTCATTCCTTTTTTACTGTCTTTCATTTTTCATACTTTGTGGTATTTCTTGTTTGCAGTGATTATTGTTATTATTGAGTCTAGATAGATGACAGTTATCGTTGATTTGAGGAGTGGCTCATTTCTTTTCATCAGTAAAAGCAATTGATTGCAGCAATAGATTCTTCATAGTTGGAAATTATTCCATTTGGCAATTTTTGAAAAGTTTTCAGACCTGAATGGCATGTTTTTGCAAAATGTAGGCATCCTGATTTTTCTGAATCCGAAAGTATTTCAGATCTGGTTGACAAACACTGGAAAAATCAGGCATTCTGATTTTTCTGAATCCGAAAGTATTTCAGATTTATCATAAACACTTGTTAAATTCAGGCATTCTGATTTTGCTGAATCCTAAAGTATTTCAGATCTAACTGATTAACACTTGCAAAATTTAAACGTCCTGATTTTGCTGAATCCGAAAGTATTTCAGACCCGGCTGACAAATATTTGCAAAATACAAGCATCCTAATTTTATTGAATCCAAAAGTTTTCTGATCTGGCTGCAAATACTTGAAACATTCAGGCATTCTAATTTTTCTGAATCCGAAAGTATTTCAGATCTGGTTGACAAACACTTGCAAAATTCAGGCATTCTGATTTTGCTGAATCGGAAAGTATTTCAGACCCGGATGAAAAATATTTGCAAAATGCAGGCATCCTGATTTTGCTGAATCTGTCTTTAAATCTTTGAGTCGCAATTAATTCTATTTATTTGCATGACAATTTATAATCTATTCTTAAAATATTCGCTATTATTGCTGTGGGTAGGAAGAGTCATCGATGTAACATGACTATTAATTGATCAGTGGAGAATGCTGTCACCTGTTATTAATAATAACGCATAAACTTTTGCATAACTTTTAAAATTTTCTGTCGAATTTTTCATAAGGTTTATGATATTTTCATTTATTTGTAAGAATGCTAAACAAATTCCTTCTAAATTCCAAGTACCCATTTTGTTTTAACATGTTTATAATGTCAAATGCTTATCAATGCAGTTAAATCAAAATTAAAGTACCACACTACGCTTTAATTAATGAGCTACAGCGTTAACCTTGATACTTTAACAAAATTACCTCCCTAGTCTAAAAATTATTGTCTGTCATTCCGCCAGGTTACGCTTGCGCGGATCAGAAGTATCGGCAGCGCGCACCATTGCTCAATCGTATTGCAGCAGGTGTGCAGACACAGAATCGAGGGCAAGGGGGGTCCTTAAGTGAAGGGGATGAAATCCTATACTTAGCAGCAAATACTTTTTTATTTGTCTCATTTTTTAGGCATGTTTTAAAGTTTAATAAATAATTTTTATAATATTTCCAAATGTCATATTTCAATGCTCTGCATTAAAAAAAAAACTCTTCATTTAAAATTATAAAAAATAAGTCAGATTTTTTGTTCAAATATTCTTTCAGAATTGTGAATGAGAAAAGATAAGAGCGTTTTCTGAAATATGTTAAAAGTATCCCCTACATCTAATCCAAATGAAATGCATTTTGGATTATTCATCATATGCATGCAAATGAAATAATGCATTTCTTACATAATCATACGTGTTTGTATTATATATTACTTATCAAATAACTAATTGTATTAAAACACGATTTTTTTAGGAAAATTACACATACACACACATATATATAATACGAAAACACAATAACAAAAAATAAAGGATAATAAACAGACTGGATTCATGCTTGACAAGTCTTCAAAACATGCACGAATTTTCTGTGCTTAAAACTTTTAAGAAAAAAAAACTTTTACTAAAGTCAAAACGTTTATTAATATTGTTCAAAATAGCGCAAACTAATTTCTTTGTTTAATTCAGGCAATAATTAATAATTTACTTTGTATTTTTTCCATTATCTATTTATTATCATGAGCATAAAGCTATGATTTGACTATCCTTGGACTCTTAATAAATTTTACATTATAATTTGCATTAAAAAATTTTAAGTTTGGAAATACTTTTTCTTTAAAAAAAAAGTTAAAAAGTGAATATCGGGCTCACTCTCACAATGTAACTCTGTAAAAGATTCAACGTAGGTAAAGAGCTTATAGGTAAAAAAAGGAATTCCAAAAATCGAATCTGTTTACTCCAATGAAAGAGCTTAAGTGACATACACGTTGTAGATATAAAATATAGAGTATTCTACAAAAAATTAAAGAACCATCATTGATTTATGGTTATGTCAATTTATGATTCAATCGATTATTTTATAATCCAAAAAGAATTTTAAATGACATTAGTGTTTCCTACATTTCGAACAAGAGAAATTCAGTGATATATTTTTTAATGTAACTGCAAAATAATTTTATAACTTACTAGCCGCCTTTGGCGACCAGCTGGTTCGCCATGAGTAATGCGTTCTAAAATTTTCAATTAAATCACATATTCATTAGCCTTGAAGTAATTCCGGGCATTGATTGGCCTGAAATTAATATTTTCTTTAAGATAAGGGACGGAAAGTTCTAAAAAAACACGTTTTCCTAATAATATTCTTTAATTTTATAAATCAGTCAGTTTTAATTATCGGTTATGCTTCCAAAATATTAAAAAAAAAAATTTTGTGATGTTGCCAAAATAATAAATATGTTTTTTTAAAGAAAGCGAAAGAGCGAAAAAAAATATTGAATTAATGATACAGATGTTGCAAACGATTACATAAATATGCCATTAAGTCGGGATTTCAATGCATATCCTGTCTAAATTCAATCAGGTTTACCGTAAATAAAGAAGATTTGTTGCATCAATTATTTAGATATTGCAAACGACTATAGAAACCTTTGCGTTGTATTTATTTTTTTAGAAAATATCACATTTTATGTTTCTTTTATTTTATCCAGTCACGTGCTAAAAGTATCATTTCTTTAGACTTGATTTACAATGATTGTTTTTTTTTTATTATTTGAACTTCCGTCATTGTTTTATTTTATCCAGTCAGGTGCTCAAAAAAAAACATGGTCAAAATATTTCTTTAAAAATTCGTTAAAAATAGAGGCTTAAGTTATACATTAAAACATTGATACCATTAGAAAGCTAGTTTTTTTTAATCTTTAAATTGATGTAAAAATCATGTTTGTGCGATCATATTTTCGGAAGTTATAGTGGAAAAACGTCGAAATTTCGCTTAAATTTTTAATTATTTCAAATTCTAATTAAAAATTCGAAAAAAGGGCTCCGAGGTGCACATTCCCTACCTCCAAGGTATACCTGTACCAAATTTGGTAGCTGTAGGTCCAACGGTCTGGCCTGTGGAGCGCCAACACACACACACACACACATTGAGCTTTATTATAAGTATAGATATAGAAGATAAGAGCTTAAATAATTTTGCAGATATGTCACAAAGGTGTACAGAAATTAATAATAAATTTCAAACAATATAAATATTTCCAAATAATTGCCTTGATCTTATTCTTTGACCGTATGAAATGGATTTTTAACTCCTTTTTTCATCACCCTCTTGATTTAAGAGAAGTTATATTGAATAATATACATCTACTTTTTAGCCTAATGCCCCACATAAGAAAAGACTTTATGGTATTTTAATGTAAGCACAATCCATTGTGTCGTTTAAATGTTCGTTACAATCGGAAAGGGAAATAAAATTGCAAGATTTTCATCAGAAAGGTAATTGGCTATGTTCAAAAAGGCGCGATTTGTCATAAAAGTTCTCGATTTCTTGTTCAAATTATGCAATAAGATTAATTTTATACTGTATTGAATACCACAGAAGTGTGAATTAAAGATTAAAGTGAAAGAATGGTATATAACATTCATTAAATTTTACGTTTTATTATATCTAAAAACTTTTCCTTAAATTTTCTTTTTTCTTCTATCGATAAAAAGCGAATGAATTATACAATATCATTCATTTCTTGTGTGTCCGTCCGTCCGTGCATGTGTGTGTGTTTGCGCGTGTGTATGTGTATGCGCGCGTGCGTGCGTGAACGTATTTTATCATTGCTTAACCAAACAGAAAAAACTTTTGAAATTTTAGTAATTTAATTTTATTTATTTCGCCAACTGAGGAAGAAGTATAATTTTCTTACAAACAATAAACAACCCGTCATTAGTACACAATAGTAAAAAAGATAGATATTTTTTCCATTGGTTTTACTACGAGCTTTAAATAGGGATTTCTTTGATGTGCAAATTAAGATTTAAAGTTAAGGGAAATTAATTGATATTTAAATTAGATTAAGCGATATCATTACATTTATGAACATTACTTTATTTTTTTAAAACTTTATTGCTTCTCAAGATGAAATAGTTTTATGAAATCTAATTAAGAATTAGCGAATAATACTTTTATGCCATTTTTTTATTGATAAGTGGTCTTAATTTTTATTAATTCTTATACAGCTTTCTTCATTGACTTACGATCATTTCCATTTAACCCGTTAGTATTTTGACCACCATTCTATTAATATTTAATTACTTATATGAAATTCACATATTCTGTTCATTATTACAGTACCATTTTTAGTTTTATTGCATTGTCAAATGTTTTTTTACATTGCCATTCGTTTAGTTACATAAGACTAATTTCTTTGGAAATCAACTTTATCCTCGTTTACTCCTGGGCGCACAATATGCTGATTTATAATCATTTTCACAACTCCAATCTCAACTACATAGCTAAATAAAAAATAATAAAAGTTTGATGTTCTTTTTCATTATTATTAATATTATTTTCCTTCACAATGACCCATTCGATTGAAAAAAAAATATTGTATTGGTGGTAAGGAGTACAGATATTCGAATAACTGTGCAGTTTTGCAGTTTTTAACGATTTCCCCTAATATGACATCAAACATCACAGCTTCTGGCAATACATCACCAACAAACGTTTCTTCTGTGTCATTTCCTGTTTTCTCAATACCCTATTAACCCTCTCCCTACTTTTTGCAGCTGTAACTTTCCCAAATTTCGCCATGCGCGCTTTGTCGCCAAATGCTGCACGCCAGACCAGGTGTTCGAGTGTGGAGCAATGGACAGATGGGCCGCAAACCCCCAGGGGGTACCGCGTGGCAAACGCGCGACCGCCGCGTGCTAAGAAATCAGCTCCCCCCTTATGACCCCCTTCACCTCTCTTTATAAAACCTCCACTTCGATTGTTAAGAAATCTCCCTCCCCCCCCCTTCCAATCTCAAAGTAGTTTCCTTATTTATTATATTCCTTTTCTTGGTGATGCGGTTTTTATTTTTTTTGGTTCTTGGCGCAAACCATCTGCCGTCTGTTGTTCGAGGTTTCCTGGAATGGAATGGAAGACGACCTAAACGTCGAACATCAATAACCGGTGCACATTTTTGCTTCCCCCCCCCCTTTTTTTTCCTATTCTTTCTTTCTTACTTTTTCGGTAGCATATCAAGAAGTTAAGGGCGAAAGTGCCTGACAAGTTCAATAAATAAGTTAATTGACCTCTTAACAAACTCCTAATAACTGGGTGTTTGTAGTTTTTTTAAGAAAAAGATTTTTTTTAATAAAAGGGGAGAGGGATTCGAGTTTTTTTCCAAAATCTAAGAAACCTCATAATTCATAATGGATTGGCTGTAGTTTTTTAAAGAATTTTTTTAAGAGAGGGGGGGGTGGAGCTATACTTTTTGTCCAAAATATCATTTTGGCTTAATGATAGTTTTAAGATTAGTTTGTCTAACCAATAACATAAATAACCATATTATAAGAAACTAAAAAACATAAAATTAATTGCTTGGTTTTTTTTATGGCGCAAGAGCCATGATGTTGACCATACTGCGCCATCATAAAATTACAGCAATATTTATGAAACTAACTTTTAAGATAAATATTTTCCAAGTCAAAAACTATTAAAAGGAAGGTGCATTGTATTTAAATTGCACTAAATCTGTTAGATCTAAAATACAAATGCAATGCATCGTATTAGAAATAAATATTAATTCAAATTGGAAAAAAGAAAAGATTTTAAAATGGAATAAAAAATGAATGCGATGATCCCAAGAAGTCAAAAAACTTTGTTAAAAGTCAGACCACTCATAGAAAAAAATCCCTGATTTGAATTCCTGCTTGAATATTGAATATAATAGTCCTCAAGCCGGATTCATCATTGCTTGCATTTTTTATTCCACTCTATTCTCTTTCTCTCTCTCCCAATTTTTTGCAACAATTTTTTAATGTTTTTGCATTTTTTTAATTAGTTAATCGATAGAATGATATTTTAAAAAATTAATTTTGGCTTAAAATATCACTACATGATAAGGATTCAAGATTAATTCGTCCGTTTATTATTATTGTTATTTTTTAAATGCATTTAATATCGTTGACACACGAATAAGTAGTATAAATCCAATAACTTGAAATAAATATATGAAATAAACTTCAGAATATTTATGAAAACTTATTGAAATTAAGGAATAAAAATTATGCGATAAAATAAAAATAAACGCATTTTTTTATCTTATTTTTTTTTAATTCATTGTTGCATCAAAGAAATTCAACCACATTTAAGCAAAAAAGCTCATGGAAAATTTTGATAAAATGCGCATTCGCGAGCAAAACCATGGAGGCTTTTTGCTTTATGTGTTATTTCATACATTATATATCCCTGTGTGCTTTACGATTCAATAAAAATATAAAAAATTAAAGTAAAAAGCTCTATTTAAAAAAAAAATTCAAATCTTGCTTTTAACCGTTGTTCTATCGTGTGGCACTCCATTTTAATTAACCATAAATTGTCAGCTATCAAATGTTTTTTCTCAGTAGGAGTTCCAAACTTTACTGCAAATTCAAATAGTGCGTTTATTTTGGAACACCATTTATAAATTAATAAAATAAATTCTCAGAACAAAAATATAAAAGAGTTATTGCAAAAAGGAACCATCAACCCTTTGATCACAGATTATTTTGATTCAAAACAAAGAGCAAAAAAACAAACAGATAAGAAATATAATTGCTTATTCATCTTCATATTTAAGTCATGGCAAAATATTTCACTCTTACTGACTGACAATCCCAGCAAGAAACGAGTTCCGTTTCTCCACTAGCGTCTTCTTTATTATATTCTTGTGACACCATTTACCAAACATTTCAAGACTAAACGTCGGAATTAATGAGGAACAGACAATTGTGCAATACGGCCCGTAATGTATGTGAGATCTTCGATTACAACTTAAAAGAAAAGGCAGCATCTTTAAAGGCCATTCGACCTCTGATCAAACAAATATAGGACGATCGTCCGTTCCCAGAATTGTCCTCGAAATGTGGGTCTCTGCGACGAACATCGAAAAGAGAAAGTTTAAACATCAACATCTAATTGTTCGGGAAGGTATATTGTTCCACAGGTAAGATTGGTGTGTGTGTTTTCTCTTACTTTCTTCCTTCTCCGTGTTATTGTGTTTAACAGTCTGACCGATAATGCTCATCTCATGCCCCATTGAGCATTTAAACGTGCGCGCTCACTAAAAATGCCTTGCAAATATTTTGGTTGTTCCGGCATTTCTGGGGTGAAACGAAGCAGGCTGATAATTTAGATAAATAAAATGAAGATCGCATGCTAATTGTTTGCTAAAAAATAGAACTCACCTCTAGTTTAGATCAGATATCGTTTAAAAATAACTGGTTTATCACGTTTGAATTGAATTGTTAAATCGTGAGTTGTTTTTTACGGTATTTTGTTGTGTGATTTAAAATTCGAAATGTTGTTTATTTTGGTGCAAATAACATTCTTCGCTATTTGGAAATTATCAGTGTTAATCCTGTTTTCGGTTTTCTCTGATAATATTACGTTTTTACGGTTTTCTATATCGGCGTAGAATTTTTTCTTTTCGATTTTTGGAAGATGTCATAATGCTTATTAAAACATTCACAGTTCATTTTTTTATTGTTAAAACATGATGTTGTTTTCGCTTGAGGTTTTTGCAGCTTCAGAATGTGAAGGTAACAAATTGTTGAAGCCTGAAAATGCGTAGGCAATGAATTGGCTATTTATCCGTTTTTATTTTGTTACGGTTTTTTTTTTTTGGAGTTGTTCTTTACAGAATAGCTTTTGAAATTTATATTATCTGCTAATGTAGTTTTACTTTGGAGTCCACTTTTCCACTTCCAAAACTGGTGGTAAAGTCTCGGCTTCGGAACCGAAGGGTTTCAAGTTCGAGACTCGATTCCACCGAAGATCCGTCGTGTGAGGGGGTCTCTTGCGCGTTAAATCTGTCAGGCCAAACGTCCTCCCATTGGTGTGGCGTGGTGTGGGGAGGGGGGTGCCAGTTCAGGTATCGTCCTCGTCATCTGATCTTGGTTCAAAATGACGAGGTCCGTCCCAAAATAGCCCTCGTGTTGCTTTGAAACGGGACGTTAATATAACCAAACCAAACCAAACTTTAACTATATAGCTTTTGAATTATCTGTCTTCTGCTGTTGTCGTATTTCCCTCCGAAATCCCAGTGTTATTGCCCAACTCGTGCAACGATTTTAAAAATAAACCAAAGAAGTTAAGATATTGTTTGCTAAATTGATGAATATTGGTGATTCAGGGATAATTTCAACTAATTAAATTAGAGGGATTAGAAAATAATGCTGAAAGTTGTCACAGTTGACAATTTATTTCCAACTGAAGTTTCAACTCCATTTCCAAATTTTACATTCTCTGAATTCTAACGGATTGTCTCAATTAATTCATGTCATTTACCAGTTTAAACCAGTTTGGAACAATCGCAAGATTATCAGCTAACGCGCTCGTCGATATTTAGAAAAACGACGGGTTCCTTTCATTTCAAAATTGGTTGAGCTCCAAAACTTTGTTTGCTAGCTAGAAAAATTGAAATTGAAAGTTATATAAAGAGATAGGGACAGAGAGACCGATGGTGAAATCTCGTGAATCTTTCAAACCGATTTAAACAGGCTAATGACTTAAATTAATTAATAAAAACAATATCTTAAAAAATAATAATATTCTCACAAGACAGACGAAATTTGTGATAGTATATTTCATTTTTTTTAACTTTGCAGTCCATCAATCGCTATAGTAGAGCTTGATTAATTCTTTCTTTTTTAATTCGAATCGTTTTCTGGATCCTTGAATCTCCTCTCACTTTTTGATACTATACAAAGTATAGAAATATTGTAAGCGCCAAAAAATTTGAACTGTATTTGTCTGCCTGTTAGTATGTCAAATGCTTTGCTAGACAGCCTAAAATGTATGCTCAAAAATGCTTTGAACTAGACAGCCTAAATTTGACATAGTGAACTACAGTCAAATTTGTGGTTATCTATCACATTCTGAATGAAATCTGACATTCTGGCTGTGTTATTAAAAGTGAAGTCAATAGCTAAAAACTATAAAATTTAGTATGCAAATTTGGCATCTAAAATATAGATATTTGTCAAGTTTTGAACCAATTTCATGAAATGGGCGAGCATCTATCGGTATATACTTTCGCACATATGTAAAAGCAATTACTGAAATCAATAAAATTTTGATAATAATAATTGTGTTAAACCAACGAGAATCGGTATGTACAACTGTACTATATAACGATAGTTGTAATTTCAAATGGAATTCCATTGTCATTGGCCAACAAAAACGTGAAATATATATTATCGTGATAGATTCTGTAAAACTACACTATTCATGCTAAGATCGTTCAATGGCATGCAAAAATTTTTTTGCCTTTGTCTAGATGTGTAGTTTAATGCAGATGAAACTATTGAGTGGGGAGAACTTTATTGGAGAGTTTGCGGGAAAGTTTCAAGAAAACTGATTCCTTTGGTTTAACATAATATTAATAAGATCTAAATTTATTTAATTCGAATTTTCGAATAACATGAAATAGTATTTCTATAAAGCCAGCTTCGAATTATCCATGGTGTATTTATTACTATCTTTAAAAACCTTCACATTGATACAATCCCAACTTTCGAATCATAGCCTGCCTAAATACAGTACAGTGAAACGTCGATTATCTGGGATTTATTGATTGAAGTCTGGTGCTCTGGATTATTCGATATCAGAGAGTCGAATTGTGTTTCTGTTTTCATTTTTTTTCTGAAAAAGTCAACATCAAAATTGGCCTTAAAGCCGATGTTTAAGAACATAGTCTTGCATCTTCATAAAAAAATTAATCTTTAAAAAATGGCATTGTAAATGTATGGGAAATTTTCGTATTGTCAAACACAGGAGTATGTTCTTTTGAAAACACTCTGAAATGCTCATTGAGGAAATATAAAAGAATAAGCAAAAATCGAGAGCACTCATGAATCCTCTTTACGAAGACATTGATCTTTTGATCCCTTTCATTAGGATTTTTTAATCGCTTTTTCAATGCACCAGTCATGCTCCTTTTTTTTTTTTCATATTTACAAGAAGGAATTAATGCATAATAGTACTCATGTATTTGTTTTTACAATTTCAACTATGTAATTTTGCTTAGAAATTTTCGGAAAAAAAAGGAAGTCACAATTTAAAGTTTAACTTCCCTCTATGGAGTTTCCGACTATCCGAGGAGCGCACAGTCCAATCCAATTGTGATACTGTACTTCTCATTTGAATCCAGCTAAAACCATCGAATAATTTTAACATGATTTACTTCCACTTAATTTCTTTATCGTTTGAAGACTAGTAAAGTCTCGGCTTCGGTCTTCGAGGATTCCAGGTCCGGAACTCGATTTCAAGGAAGATCTATAGTCTATGTGGGTCTGTTGCTCGCTAAATCCGATGTCATGAGCCAAACACCCTCTGCTCAGTCCGGAGCAGAAGACTGGGATGTCAGCTCAGGTGTTGTCTCCTTTATCTCACCAGGTTCCAAAATTCCGAATCTATCATAAAATAGATTCGGAATTTAGTGTTGCTTGCCCCTCGTGTTGCTTCCAAATGGTGTAATGGTTAGTTAATGCGTCTAAACTAACTTTTTAGTTGTTTTTCCTTCTCTTTCTCTCTGTCTGTCACTTTTCATTGATTTTTTTTTATTCTAATGCACTTGCTTGCCATGTTTAGTTATATTAACGTCCCGTTATAAATCAATACTAAAACTATCGTAATTTTGAACCGCAGTCAAATGACGAGAATGACACTTGAACTGCCCCTACCCCTTCTCCAAACTTCTGCATTACATCAGCTGGAGCACTTTTAGGCCCAATATTTTCAGCTTGCACCAGACCCACTTACATAACAGTTTGGTGGGATCGGGCCACGAAATTGAGACCCTCTCCTTCCTAAGCAGATCTTACCACCAAGCCACCACGGGTATTACGTTTTGATTGAATAATGTTATAAGAATTTGTATGTAATTCATCAAGAATCACATATCGGAACATAATCTCTAATAATCACGCCTTTTGCAATTTTTTTTTAATTTGTAATTTAATTCATTAAAAAATATCTTTGTTCACGAAGCTCATATTTATCAATCCCGTTATTAAATTTTTTTTAAATCATCATAATTCGTTTCATCAAAAATTATTTCTCGGCTCAAAAATCATAACTATTAATTTTGAATACAGTGATTATTTTAATTCTAATCATCCCAAAATAGAATAAATCGCTCAGGTCATTCCTATCATGCGCACGCTAAACCATAAATTACCCACAAACGATATGGGCAGTTACTGTCAACTTTATATTCAACCTACCTGTTGGACCTCTGTATTAAAAACTCCTGTCCACCTATAAACACTTTCCAATGATCCCAGACATAAAAAATAAAAAATGCCTCTTAATCGTTTGCACGCGGCGGGGTCTGTTTATCGTTTCCCAGAACGTTAACTCCGAAGCGTGCTTAAAAATCACTAAGTCCCCGTTACACGGGTGTAGGACTGTTCAAATCCCTTGTGTATTGTTTCACGCCGGGTTGTATTGTTCGCTGCTGGAATGCCGGTGTCAACATCGCAGTCAAGAGATCTTATCCAATCGCCCTTTCGGGCATTTCTTTTTTTAAGCATCGGCGACCGGCACTGATCAGCACGCGTGGTCAGAGAATTGCGTCTTGATGTATGGCTCAGATAGTGATCCGATGTTTTATTTTTTGTTTGGCGCGAGGTCTGACCTTGCTTTGTGTTTGGGCGGCTCTGCGAAATATTGTAAAAAGCAAATGGAAATTGGGAGAAAATTAGTTATGTCTGGAACAATATGGAGAATAATTATCCAGGGGCATACACTCGACGTTAATTTTCATAATCGGTTAATCACACTCGTGTTGGAATGGTTAAGTCGGTTAATGGACAGCCTTTTGTTCGTGGTTATAAATTAAACATAGGATTAATAAGGTGACATGGGTTTTCCTCAGACAGATAGATAAAGGCATGGTTGGCTCTTTGTTAAATTTTTGAATTGCATTTATTTGAGATCATTCGACTTTCCAGTCAGGTAATATAGTTGGACATAATATGATATAGTTATTAATACCATATTCTATTGGGAAATGATGCTTATACAGGAGCATCAATGTTCCCTTTTAAATATAAAAATAGTTTAATTACATTAATATATACAAAATTTAGTTATTTTATTTTTAAAGCTATTTAAGAATTTGAGAATTTCTAAGCTGTAATTTCTAAGCTCTTTGTAAGCTGTTCAGACAGGAATACTCAAAGTTAGGTAAGAAAGCATATTACTATGTCACAAAATTACAAAATATTACCTTAATTTTAATCAAAATCGTGTCTATGCGCCTCTATACCTCTTCTCCTAAGAAGGCCGCGGTGGCCTGGTGGTGAGGTCTCGGCTTCGGAACCGGAGGGTTTCAGGTTCGAGACTCGATTCCACCGAAGAACCGTCGTGTGAGGGGGTCTCTTGCACGTTAAATCTGTCAGGCCAAATGTCCTCCCGCTGGTGTGGTGTGGAGAGGGGGTGCCCGTCCAGGTGTCGTCCTCGTCATCTGATCTTGGTTCAAAAGGACAAGGTCCGTCCTAAAATAGCCCTCGTGTTGCTTTAAAACGGGGCGTTAATATAACTAAACTTCTCCTAAATGTCTTGATCGATTTTAACTAACTTTACATAGTCATTCATTTTGACAAATATATATATTTTCAAAATACAAATATTATTTAAAAAAACTACAATATACAATCAATACCAGCAATACGAAGTAAGTTCTTTATAATGAGGTCACACTTCCGTCACAGAGTGGGTGATGGTGCAAAAATGATGTTGCTCGATTTTTTTTCCATACATGAAATAGGTTAGGGAATGGAAATATGCAACAGGGACACCTTATATTTAAGCAGATATACAGATTGATGAATACCTTACAATGTGAAATAAAAGTTTTACTCTGAAATCGTTCAGTGTAACTCAGCATTCATACTAAGAAAATAGCATGAGTTATGTAAGTAATTTAATCCCTTGACATGCGAATTTTTTTAACCTTAATAATATAGCATCTTATTTTAAACATTTATTTTTATTTTTATTCTTATAATAATACTATCCGCCTTTGGTGACCAGATCGTTCGCCATAAATCATACTTTCTAAGATAATATATTTAAACTTAATTTAAAATATATTTGATTAAATATATTTGATTGATAACTTCTCAATCAAATATATTTAAACTTCGAACTTCGATATTCATGTAACTCACATAATTATAGAAGCCTTACGATTATTTGTTCATTGTAAAATATACCTTTCTGATTTGCAATCAGCTGTTATGAATTATGTGGAAAGTATCACATTTTATATTTATTCCATAACATTACGCTTCCATTTAAACACGTGCTGAGTATTACACTTCCCTTGATTTAATTAGCAATAAGAGTTAATTTAATCTTTCCATTTGAGGTTTTATTAAAACGACGGCAAAGCACTGGTACACTCTTAACATGCTCTTGTAAGAAATTAATTTTTGGAAAATATGGTAATTTTTTTAATTCATTAAAATTATAAACTTAATTTATAGGTTAAAACATTAATATCAATGAAAAAAAAGTCATTCTTAAGAGGATTTAAAAAATAATTTTGTGCTATAATGTTTCCGAAAATTATCGCAGAAAAATTCCAAATGCTAGTGTTATTTTTAATTAATTAAAGTTTCAAAAAAAAATCCGTACTAAAATAACAGTACTAAAGAATACGTATGCCTAATACTAATAATTTACAAATTGGCCATTGGGCCAGTATTTGAATGCTTATCCTGTATAAATTCAATCATGTTTACCTTAAATAAAGATGATTTTATTGAATTAGTGATATAGATATTGCAAACGATCATATAAACCTTTGCTTTGCATTTATTTTTTTAGAAAATATAACATTTTATATTTATTTTATTTCATCCAGTCACGCGCTGAAAGTTAATTTTTTTAGATTTAATTTGTAATAATAGTTGAATTATTTTTTTAATTTGAACTTTTGTCAATATGATGGTAATATTTTAATAAAAGCTAATTTTTTCTTATTAAAGTGCTCGCACAGATTAAATTTTATTGTTTTGCCCAATAAATATATTGTCAAAAAATATGGTTGAAATATTTTTTTTAATTATTAAAAATAGAAATTTAAGTTTCTTTGCTAAAACCCTGGTACCGTTAGAAAGCTGATTTTTTTAATCTTTAATTTGATGCAAAAATCAGGTTTGTGGGATAATATTTTGGGAAGTTATAGCTGGAAAATTCTAAGATTTCGCTTAATTTTTAATTAATACTAATTCTAAAAAAAATTCGAAAAACTCGATCGGAAATGCACATTCCCGGTGTCCAAGGTATACACATATCAAATTTGGTACCTCTAGGTGGAACGGTCTGGCCTGTATAACGCCAACACACACACAAACACACACATTGAGCTTTATTATAAGTATAGATAAGGAACATTTGCTATATTAATGTGTTTCAAATAGATTTTTGTAGCTAAATACTTAATTATGCCACGTAATTGTAGATTGAAAACTAAAAATTCAGTAATTCGATGTGTTTATCAGAAGCGTCATGGTATGCGAAAGATTTAATGCAGAGTTTCCCAAACTTTTTTGTGTCCTAGACCCCTTGCCATGTTTTTCCGTATTGAATAGACCCCCTACTTACCTGATATTGATTTCCTGTAAATTTCTAACTGTAGTGAAGTTTACTGTTAAAAACTTAAAGTAAAAACACATGTTAATTTATACATTTATTAATTGAATTTAAATTTATACTACTCAAAACAAAATTTCGGATCTGTTATGTAAAATTTATGTAACATGAAATAAACATAAAATAAACTAACATAAGCAAAAAGTCAATATTTTTAATGAGAAGGATGAGCCTGATGCTTTAACAATAAGTTATCAACATTTGGCGTCAATTTTGTAAGGGTTAATCTTAAATCTCCTCGGCTAATGATGTCCAGTCTGTTTCTTTTATTCGTTAAGAGATTAGTAACAGCGCTAAACCCCTTTTCCACTAGGTATGACGATGGAAAGGAGATTAAAAATTTCCTCGCTATCAGTCATCTATGGGCAAAATAAAATTATTTAAATAAGCTTACAGCTTACACAATTTTATAAACATATATAAAAAATTTTTTACATCATAAGTACTTTTATGAATAATGTAAATGTTTTGATATTATAAGATAGTATGATGTGAGTAAATAGGTACTATCAGTGTATGTGTTGAGATTTACTATCGTGGATCCCCATTTTCATTTCATGGACCCCCAAAATTTTTTTTCGCTGATGTAGACCCCTTGCAGGTTGTCATAGACCCCTAGGGGTCGATATAGACCACTTTGGGAATCACTGATTTAATGCTTAAGGTAAATTGCCCTGATTCAAAATCGGAACAGGAACAACGGGCCATCTGTGAATCTTTGATTTGCTGTTTATTTTGGCAGAACATCTCCGCTGTGTACCTTGTTCTAGAATTCGTGTGTTTCCTTGGCGAATTCAGAATTTTGAATTTGCTTCTTGCTGAAGGTAAATCAGTAGCATTTTTAATACTATTCGACTTAATAACGATTAGTATCAAAATAAAATGGGATCACGATTATAAATAGTCAATATTTCCAAACGAATTCATTAGAACTGTTAGATTTTTTTCTTTCTATAAATCTTACTAAAATTGATTATATACAATTTATAATAAGCTTATGGGAATTGATCAATCAATGACGATGTCGTGTCTGTGATTCTATGAAAAAAGAGATGTAGTTGCTTCTGAGGGTAAAGACCCCTGGTCACCCAAGGGCAGAAGTCTGACTTCTATCTGAAAAGAAGATGAAACACTCATTTGCTTGCACAATCCCTTTTTACGGATGAGGGGAGAAATATTCACACATCTCAATGACAGAGCACAGAACAACGATGCCCACACCAGGACTCGAACTTGGGACATCTGGATTACAGGGAAGACGCGTTACCCCTAAAGTCAGGATGCCGACAATTGATCAAATAAACATATATTTTGCTATCATATTCTAAATGAAGGTAAAAAAAAGTTTTTCCAGATTATTTTTAACAGCCTATGTAATATTATTGGATAAAGATAATTTTACTTGTTTTTATCAACCGTGATGGTTGAGATTTAACTTTGTGTAACTGGATAACGAAAAAAAAAAACACAATTATTAATTTTTTTAAATGTAGATTAAATTAAGCTTATTTTTACTTGTTTATATACAATCGCCTTCGTGGTCAATTTAATTTCCTTGAACGCTGATGATGCATGCATTTAAAATTTAAATAAATGTATATTGAGAACAAAATTGTTGGGAATTTATGGAAATTTAGTTTTGACTTTTCGGAATCGCTAATTGGAAACAATAGCATTAACAAATGAAAACAATTAATTATGAATGGAGTGAAACGAAATAAGTTATGAAGAAAGTATCATAGTCTTTATTTATTTAAGATAAAAAGTTTCTGAAATATTTTTCTTATATTAGTTTTTACACACTTTTATTTGACTTTATTTTCATATTTGCAAAAATGGAATTTCCTATACAATTTTTTCACTTTCTTTCTGCTGTACTATTATTTTGAAATTATCTACAATTGTATTTTGTCGATGACAATATACTATTTCAAGGTTTAAATATCCTTGTTCAATTATTCTAGAGATTAATACGCAAAGACCAAAATCGAGTATAAATTTTGAATCCCTTCTATCCCTCCGATTAAATCAAAAATTTGACACGAAACTAGAATTTTTGTCAGAACATATAGCAAATATTCATTTATTTAAGCCATTTTAGTTTTGGATCATTGCGTTTACATGATGTAAAATTACAACTCTGTAGATAACCAAACTTTAATCTATTTTACTCAACATTTGGCATCAATCTACGTATTTGATGTTACATCTGTGTATCAAATTTCATCTATATGACTGTTTTGGTTTTGTATTCGTTTTCCTAGTTATTGCATTTATTTGCATTCTAGCACCCAAACAGACTTCACCTAATTGAAAGCATTCAAAATATTATGCAAATTACAAATGTGGTATAAAAACCAAATTTAATTCATTAAGCTTAAAGCAGTTTTGATGTATCAAGTTCACAGACAGACATATGACATAATTCAGTGAGGTTTGAATCTGAGATTCTCGACAAAATCTCAAATAAATATTTTTTTTGTGTGTGATTATTATACTTTCACTTTGTTATACGAGAAAGTAAAATTCATTATAACAAACCTATAACTTACTATTTTTGATCATTGAACTATCAAATTTGACCCAGTAACTGATCCTTGCGCAATAGATTCTAATGATAACATGAATAAATTTTTTCAACAATTTTTTTTATATCTAAAAATTTATTTGAATCTTAGATATTCTACAAAATCTCAAATAAAGAAACTTTTTTATGATTATAATACTCCATCTTTGTTATATTTCGTGTACGTGAAAGTAAAATTCATCATAACAAACCTACAATATCGAATTTGACCAAATAATTGATCCTTTGATAATAGATTCTAATAATAACACGAAAAAATAAATAAATTCTATAATAATAACAGGAAAATAAATAAATTTATCATTTATTATATAATTAAAGTATTTAAATATAACATTTTCCCAAGGTTTTACTTATATTTGATAAATTAAAGCTGATAAGAATTTTAATGTTTTTCCATAATGATTTTAGACCATTGTGTTGCTCACAAACTATAAAAATTAAAACATTTATATCCAAGACAATTTTATTTCTATGTAATTTGTTTTCTAATATATATATATATATATATATATGTAATTTACAACATTGCTTTTCATTGTTTGAAGCACTAAATTTATGTTCATGCGCTTTGAGACAACGAATTTTTTTTTCTTTTCATATCTGTACTCATTATAATTAGGTGCAAATCTCAAAAATTAAATAAAATCAGTCGATTTTGAGACCTTAAGTATCATCGTTCTACGATTTTGCACTAAATATTTGAAGCTGCTTTAACTTTGTTTTTTTTATTTCATGAATCAAAAATTATATACTCAAATCTTGAAAAGAAATTTCATAAAATTACATTTTTTAATATTATTTTTATCAAATAAATCGTAAAGAATGTTGGTTCATTCCACGCATTCTTTCCCGTCGTTCTATTTAGTGTATAATCTAATTCACCCCCCAGAAGCAAACCACAAAAATAGCTGCTTTTTATTCGACACAATAACTCACCACTTCAGCCACTCTCTCGTGTTTTTATTTTTGAGAGGTAGTTTTATGAGGTAAATATTTTAGCATAGCACCTCAAGTAGCAAGTGTGGATACAGAGTAACATTTTCCTCGCCTCACTATTTCTGGTGGAAGCGCCAATAAAGCCGTGTTCCGCAGGTTTTCAGTCCAGAGCTTCTGGAAGCGCTCCAATCACAGCAACTTTGTTTCAACTACCAGATTTTAAAAGACAATAAAATTCTTTTTACCCACTCTAAGCCTCTTAATGCCAAGAGTGGAGTGGAAAAGAAAAAGAGTATCTTTGAGGATTGAATCTCCGAGCATAACAATTAATTTCCCATTCTTCACCCGCGCATAATTAAATGAACCAGATGATGTCACCTCGTAATTGAAGATGAGATGCTTCCAGTATGGTAGTTGGATATCGCCAACCTAGGGGACGAAATAATAGGTGGGAGTCTGACTCTCACATCGATGATGGGAAATTTCTGCATCAGTTTTTTTTTTAACTTTTTTCTTTGTCTAAATCATTCTGCAATACATTCCTTCGTTGGTTTATCATTTGAACTCTACATCATCAACATCATTATTGGACTCTCAAATAGCAAAACAAGCAAGGCAGGAAATGATAGCTACAACAGAAAAATATGCATGGCATTGACAAATCTTTTGAGCCATCCATTGTATATACAGGGTACCTCAGAAAGTAGTTTACAAATATAAAAAACAAGTAGAAATAATCTGTTTTACCCCAACACTACATCCTCCCGGGGACACCTCGTAATTGAGGATGAGATGCTTCCAGTATGGTGGTTGGATATCGCCAACCCTGTGGGTGCAATAATAGGTGGAGGTCTGACCCTCCTATCGCTCACGGGACGTACTCCCTACCGGGAGGGTTGTACCGCAGCCGGTGATGGCCATTAGGACTACAGTTCCCGCCAGTGTTGCTGTTACGTCGGCCTGGTCATCAGTTTTACTTCGTTTATCTGTGTGCCTTCGTGGCGGGTCGAAGGTCAGTAGTATGACTTACCCAGAACATTTTCGCGCACCCTTTAATAAACTTGTAATACCGGAGAATGCCTTATATGAGATGACAGCAGTGATTTGGGTGTAATAAGGTGAGGATTTGATGATAAGGTCTCGACTTCGGAACCGGAGGGATTCAGGTTCGAGACTGTATTACATCGAAGAAACATCAAGTAAGCAGGTTCAATCCGTCGTGACTAAACAGCTTCCCTCCGGTGTGGTTTGAAATTTTTTGTAGAGGGGGTGCTCAGATGATATCCATGTCATTTTAATGCGGTTCAAAATTACGAGGTCCGTTCCAAAGTATTTCTAGTGTTGCTTTAAAAGGGTACGTTAATATAACTAAGTAAAAAGGAAGCAAGTTAAGTCTTACATGAGAATGGCGTGCTATAGTTATGAAATATTAACTTTTGGCTTGAATTTAGCCTTTTTACTGAATATCTATTCTTGCAAGAGTTTTTGCGATTAATCCCATGTTTTTAATAGTTTCCGAAAATCTGCTCTAGACGTGCTTTTTCTCAACCTTTGTTTGAAAAACTATTATATAAAGACTAATATTTTTATTTAAGACTATACTTTTTTTTTTTCATTCGCCCGAGATAACTCGGGATGGCAAACTAATATTAAAACAAAATGCTTGAATACCCATAAAAAATTAAAAACTCAACTTAAAACCTACTTGTTTTGTGTTGTTTCGTTTGATCGTGCTTAGTAATAAAAATTTTTAAAAAATGCAATGATTTTTTGCAATTTTTTTTCCAAAAAAAATTAAGGAAAGCCGTTAATAGAGATTTATCGCTTCATTAAGTGTTTTCCTATTATTTCATTCAGTAGAATGGCATCAGCGTCGGAAAACCCCGCCGCGACGAAAGCAGGACAGCCGCGCGTTACAATTAACCACAAAGCTTCCTCATTTGTCGCCTCCCCTTTTATGTTCGTCGTCACTTAAGAACCGAGACGCGTCACGGCGTTTCTCATTGACTCCCCGACACTGGAAAAAAAGAGGGGGGGGGAGAGCGGGGTCGTTGACGAAACAAAAATTGTTACAGCATCCGGAAGTGGGGAAGAAGACCCCGGCTGTCGCGATTCGGATTTTTAATATAAGAAAGATGGATATTTCGGGTAAGGGCAACGTCTTGCCACAGAAGGGTGTGTCCGTGTTGTTACTATAAATATCGACTTAAATAGCCCCACCCCTGAAGGCCCTCTTCCTTCTCCAAACCCCGGCCCTTCCATGCATGCCCCTTTCCATCCGTCGGATCTGATGACAGATTTTTTACAGTTGTGTTTCCCAAAATCTGCCGTTGCAATGGAGTGTTTCGCCTCCTACCCACCAAAGGAGAAAAAAAAAAGTTTTATTTTAGATCTAAGAAACCTCGGAATTCTTTTTAAGGTTAATTTTAGGGAATTATGTGCTTTAACCTGCATGAAAGGACCATCAGCACCAAAGATTTCGGTAAAATGTGTTTAAAAAAGTGAATTCCATTGCAAAAGATTTATGTAGAAGAATTCTTTTTTTGAATTGCTTTATTCCGAGGTTTATGAGAAAGAATTTTATGTATATAACGTCAAATTTTGTATGTAACGTCAAAATATGTTTGTTTTGAGGATGACAGAGAATCACTTTAACGAGACAGAAGTTACTTCTCAATGCAGTTTTTAAGAAATCCCTTTTGTTGTTGTTGTTACTTGTGGCACTTTACAAGCCCGCAAACGTAAGCCGAAATGAGCGTTTTTTGTTTGTTCAGTACACCAATTAGGACCAAGAGTACGACTTGACTACTTCATGCTTGACATTCGCTTGCATAACCCATTTTTAAAGGGGGCACATTCATACAACTCTCAGATAAAACACAGAAGAACAACCATACCCGAATCGGGACTTGAACCCGGGACGCCCAGATCACGGGGAAGGCACAAGAAACCACTTCTTAAACCTTTGTTCATTACTGATTCCAAAATTTCTCACTGCACTTTTGAAACTTCGATCTCGTAGCTGTACATTTTGACGATAGACTGATCGAGTTGCATTCCATTACGAAACAGGTAATGGTAGAAAATGGCCATCTTTCTCCCCGGATCTTAATCCATGTGACTTTTTTTATGGGGACCTCTGAAAGACATAGTGTATCTCACACAGCCCTCAACAATGGATGACTTGAGAGCAGCAATTGAAACCGAGGTCAAAGAAATTGGAACAGATTTTTGCAGTAAACAAGTGAGAATTTGGAATCGGGTCTTGAACCTGAAATCCATCTGCTGATGAGCCGAGACCTTACCACCAGGCCACAACTGCCCATTTAATTGTGAATAAGTGATGTGAAGTAAGAAAAGATAAATTTTTAAAGTTAAGAGTTATTCAGATGAGTTACAGAATATAATATATAATTTAAATTTATTGCATATGCCTATTGCCAGCAATACTTTCAAATATTGGCAGATAAATAATTTTTTATTGCAAAAATGTAAATAGAATTTTAAAATTTACATAGGCGGAACAATCATGTTGTTGTTTCTAATGGTACGTGTCATTGAAAGGCCGGCTGACTAAAGAGCCATTGCGATTTAATCCGAATTTTTTGCATATCTTGTTTTTTCAATAGCGCCATCTAGGGCTAACAGTGCGAGTTCACTTCTCACGTATGACTATCCTTTATACGGGGCGGACTTCAATATCATACATTTCATTCATTCATCCACAGATCGTAATTTAGACTTGGATCAGAGAGCGATCCCCTTTGAACCAGTACCCAATGGTATTACTCTCGACATGGAGGACTTTGTTACGACGACATATTTATACGTGCTCCAGTCACCACCCCACACGAAGGTCTTCGGCCGGCGGGGTTCGAACTCGTAACCCAAGGGATGCGAATCCAAAGCTGTACCAACCACAGCCTAGATCAATTATAAATGTTATTTTTAACTGTTTGAAGAATTTTCACAATCCAAACCTCCCCGAGTCCGAAAAAGATAATTTTGGGATTACGTCTGTTTGTGAATACAATAATTCATGTCGGTTTGAGCTAGACGAAGGAATTATGGCATTTACACCTAATTTGAAATTTTCTATGGAATTTTAAATGAAATCCATTAAAGGGAGGTTGTCTGCCTAACTTTCCAGTGTAAGTGTACGAAATATACTCAGAGAAAATGCTGCAATTCTCAAAAAATTTGAACTCGAGAATTTGGTGAATCTCTACGTTTCAGACCTTCCCGAATCCGAAGTATACATTTGTCTGTTTGTTTTGAGCTAGGCAGACGAAATTTGGAATATACCAATATTGTTTATTCCTTATTGTATATTTGTTTTAGATTTTTGTCAAATTTTGAATGAGTCCTCGGGTCATTTATGGCTTTGACCAATCCTCATGATTTTATGCCAAAGGAGGATCTGGAAATTTTATTTAAGAATATTAAATAGAAATTACAGAAAGACCAGCCCCTTGTTTAAAATATCCCTCCTTTTTTTTAAAAAAAAAAACATATTAAAATTATTCCAGTGGTCCCCTACCCTTCTTTTAATGTTTATTAACATTTTCTGTTGAATGAGGAGTTTTGTTTTTTATTCATGAATTATAAAAAGAAATGTGACGTGCATAAAGACGATTGTGCTTATAAAGTGTTCTGCTTTATCACCCAATGAGCAAAAATTTTTTAGCTAATGTTTGTTTGCTTTAAATGTAATTAGTAATCCGAGGGATCCATGTCTGGAGAATAGGAAGATTGTTCGAATGTTTCTAGCAAAAGTGTTTCGTAATTTACACTGGTTATGCACTCTCCTGCAGATGTGTCTGTGAGTACAATAACATTGCGAAAACATTGGAGATAAGAAAGGAGCATATTTTTGACCGATATGCTGCTATAAACTTTTTCAAGTTACCACTGTGATGTTGCTGCATACTTTATGCGTCGGTTTAATAACATTAACTGTCCGTTTCGAAATTAATCAAGAGTTGTTTTGTGGCTGATCTCACCATTTTAAATCGTAATCGAGAGACAAGGACAACAATTGGGCTGACAAGCCCATCTCCAATCATCAGCTCTGAAACAAAGATGAATCTTGATGAATTTAATGTGCACCATATTCGCTTTTTAAGTGGAATTGCTTTTCGGAACTGGAATTCTACTATTTGGAAGATGAGACGTTAACGTGATGTTAACCTAGTTTTGTTATTTGTTGATAATCAAGAATAATTTGTTAAATTTTTATGCTTACGTATGTTTTCAAAAGACACTATTATAAATCAAACTCCCAATTGTACCAGAGACACTTTTAGAAATCTTGTGTCATTTGTATACTTGGGACTTTGGTAACTCTTGCTATTAATTTAAGCATTCAGTTTGTGATAAATTTCAACGGCAAACAACAATTCAACAACATTTTCATTCATTGAAATTTCAAAGTTCATAAACTTACTACTCCAGGTGTTTTCGAATCACTCAACTGACAACCAAATAAATAAATGTTCATATAAAAAGTGAAAACGATTATATAAATTTCAGTAATTTATCATGGTTGCTATAGAAACGTATAGTAACATCGTCTGTAGCTATGAAGAAAATCTCGTTTGTATTGCATTAATTTTAAAAAAAGCAAATAACAATTAAAAACGAAAGAAATAGTATTCTGATGCCAAATTTACCCTGAAATGGAAAAAATAAAATCTTTTTATGCAAGATAATATGGCAATAATTAAATTATAAGGCTCCCACACCTTTCAGAGCCCCGAAACGCACAAAATTATTTCATGGCATTTTGAAAGTTTTTTAATTTTTTGTTTTCGTTTAATTATAACAATTGTGAAATCGTTCTTTTTAAATTAATTTCAAATGTTGTTTAAATAAATTTTGGAATATTATTCTAGTAAGATTTTTAATGAATTATCATTTGTTAGTTTTATATTTTGTTACTTCATAATTCTAAAAAATATTATTCATAATTTTTGAAAAATGCCCAGTTCTGTTATTTAATATTATTTAGACTATATTAAGAAAGGTTGTGTCATATTTTTGTTTAAAATTAGTTTTAAATTTATATAGGCATACTTTTTAGAAAGTGACTTGCAGCCAAGCGTTTATATTATTATTATTACTTCAGCTTGTCATTTTTTAAAATTTAAAACTACATATTTAAAGATTATATTAAAATCGATAAAAAGTATTTTATTTTGGAAACATGGAATTATTTGAAGTCTTGGTAAGAGAATCCAAAATTTGCATACCTAAGGACCCCTAAAAGGCTTAATCTGGAACTAATTAAATCTATTTTAAGTTTTTCCTAATGCAAGTTTTAATCAAGTGTTAAAAAAAAATTAATACTTGGTATATTTTACCAAATAATGCCTTTTTATAGAATTCTCTACTTAACAACAGAAACTGCGCATGTCATTTAACATCGCTATATCATGTCTCTACTTGGATTTTTGCACCTTTTTTTTTTTGTCTACTTCTTTTTAAATTAATCTCAAATATTATTTAAATAAATTCTGGAATATTATTCTAGTAACATTCCTAATGAATTATCATTTGTTAGTTTTATATTTCATTACTTTATAATTCTAAAAAATATTCATAATTTTAAAAAAAATGCCGAGTTCTGTTTTTTAATATTATTTAGATTATATTAAGAAAGACTGTGTCATTTTTTTTTCTTTAAAATTAGTTTTAAATTTAAATTATGCTTTTTGTCTGCGATATGGACCTTCTTTTTAGGAAGTGAAGTTGCAGCCAAGTGTTTATATTATTGTTATTACTTCATCTTGTCATTTTTTAAATTTAAAACTACGTATTTAAAGATTATATTAAAATCGATAAAAAATATTCTATTTTGAAAACATTGAAAAGTCTTGGGATTGTTTGAGAAGTCTTGGGAAGAGAACCCAAAATTTGCATTTCTAAGGACCCCTAAAAGGCTTAATTCATCTCTAATTAAATCCATTTCAGATTTTTCCTAATGCAAGTTTTAATCAAGTATTAAAAAAATTAATACGATACATTTTACTAAAATAATGCTTTTTGATAGAATTAACTACTTAACAAAAGAAACTGCGTATGTCATTTAACATCGCTATATCATGTCCCAACAGGGAGTTTTGCATCTTATTCTTTTGTCTACTTCCACATGTATATAAAGGGTCGCAAAATTTAATTTACGAGGTACTTCTCACATGATCATGAATTGATTCCACTTAAAACCATTACGTTTATTATTATTACGTTCGGCGAATGACTTGTCCCGTTGTCTTTCCAAAAACAAGTCAATCCATGGCCACAACAACATGTTCATCCTGTCGCAGCTAATGGCACAACCCGTCTTAGTAAAAGCGCATCGCAACAGCCCACAGACATCCATCACGGCCCGCTTAACGACGATGCTCAAGAATTTCCGACTTGACCCGAATTTTGCGTGGACCGACCCATAGCCTCCCTCGTGGCCAGGGTTTTGCGCGAAGGGGGACTTCCTGGAGGGTTGCGGCAGATGTTCGATGGCCCGAACAGCTGTTCCAGATCCCTCCTTCAGGTATAACCTCTCGTGGCACCCCCACCGATTACGTGCGATGCGCAGGAGGACGGATGGACATCAAGCCAGCTCTTTGCCGTTGAACTGGTCCGCCGAGCAGCTAGGGTGAGGCACAACACACATACATACTGCCCCCCCCCTCTTATTTATTTATTTTGTATCGAAAAGAAAAGTAAACTAATGATCATTCAAGAAATTCGTGGCTGTTGATCTTTTTATTGTTTCTTAGTAATTCACCTGCCTTTTACACGATTGTAATCTTATATTTAGAATAAAATGCAGTCTCAATTGTCCTTAAAGTCTTTGCTTAGTCAAAAAATCAGTTAACTGAGAAAAAAATTTTAAGTCATGACTTTTTTTCTGTCAACGAAACTTCTTTTTGAAATTATAGGTGCCACTATATATATATATAATTTCAAATAGAAAATTCTGAATTATAAATAAATAAACTCTTTAATTTTTAACATTTTTATAAGAAGATTTGCGAATAAAACTGATTTTTGTGGTTTCTTTTGCATGATCTCAAGCATTTTTAATGACGTTTTCATAAAATTTCTCTCCTCTCCGTTTTCATAAAATCTGATCTCTTACAACAATATAAAATGCTCCTAAATGTTTGTGCTACCATTTTTAAATGAAATTTGGATCGCCCTTCTTTCATCTTTATGGAAATTTACTCACTTCACTATTGAATTGTTTGAAAATACAACTATGTTTGTATTTTATGCATTTTTTTCCTACCAGAGAAATTTATAAATACTTTATGATGAATTTTTTTTCGAAGTTTGTTTCTTGCAAAAAAATAAATAAATAAAATAAAAATGCAGCGTCCAAGGCAATTTATATATTGTATATTTATGTAATGCTAAATCTTTCTATTTAATAAAACTAAAAGTTCCTTCTTTAATTACTACTTTTAATTCGTTCTTGCTGACTGACAGTCGAATTGTTATGCAAAAAAAAAAAAAAAAAATGTATATCTATCAATTTTTTAAAAATTATAAACCAGTTTTTGAAATATTTGATAATATTAAAGCTGCAGAAGAAAGAACTTTCTTTAAAAAAGAAAACATAAACGCACTTACTTGACACTTTCTTATTCCGGAGATTAAAACAGTTTATTCTTTAGTTAAATAGGTATTATAATGTATTCTATCAAGACAAAAAATAATGTATTCGCATTAATCCTTTTGAGTTTATAATTATACTACAGCAGTACTTCGGAATTTTTAGAGCATTAAAGTAAAACGGATACATTAGGCTGATATTATAAGCATATGAATTACTATGAATTGAATAAACATATAATATATTTTTTCCCAATATTATGCTGAATTAAGTAAATAGAAGTCAATTGCGAGGTAGTTTGATTTAGTCAAATTAGTTATTAAAAGGAAAACGTAACATTAATTGTAAGGAATAAGTTAAAACATTGGAATTAATGTTTATAACATAACTTATCTTTTAATTTCTCGTATATATATTATAGAGAAAGTAGAGTAATCATCATAATTTTCGAACTTGAGATTTTATCGAATCTACACGTTTTAGACCTCCCAAGTTCGAAAAACACATTTTTGGAAAATGACTGTTTATCTCTGACAAAGAAAGCTAAAAAATGCTTTGGTCTGGATGGATAAAATATGGTATATGGTCTGGACCAGAATTTGCAAATTGCGAGCAAATTTTGAGTAAAATTTATTTAGAGGAAGTTCGTCTATCCGGTTATTCGAATGTAAGTTAACAAGATAATTACAAACGAAAGAAATGAAATACGGTGCAAAGATTTAACTTCGATAGTATAGACATTGTTTCATTTTAAGTCAAATCCAAAAAGAGGTTGACTGTCTGTTGGTCTGTACTTTTAGAAACATTTAAACGGACCAACTTCAATATTACACTGACTTAATTATAACAAATTTGGCATGACATCTTGTGATTACAAGTGTAGTTTTGTGTCTGTTTTGTTTTAATTGCTAGTGAAATAACCGTCTAAAACTCAAATTCTATTTTTGGATACTATTAAACGCATGCCAAGGATTAGTATACCAAGATGACATGATGCATTCAATCAAAATGTTAAATTCTTCCTAGAAAGGTAAATATTTAATGATTATTATACACCTATATCATTCAAGGCATTCTTTGGGATAACATCTTTAATATAGTGTATGCTGTGAGAGAGTTTTAGAGAGACCACACATGCTGGTTACTTTTGTTTTCACTTTTAATATATGAATTGAAAGAGAGACAATTTAAATAGTTGAAAAATATTGATGTTAGTAAAGATAATGGAGATGGCTGCTTCTATTTTAAGAAGGGGTATTTATAAACTTTTCATCCTTTGAGTTTGATGTAGTTTGATATTGTTGCAATATGCAATTAGGAGATAGTTCAGAATTCTGTGTTAAAATGGTTTTGTTCGGTGCCCTTATTGGCAAGTGTTCCATTTATAATGTAATATGCTTTATAAAAGCATGTAAAAATGCAAACAACATCTAAATTAATATTCTACCGGTATTAGTTATAATTGTTACCCCTTTTACTTGTGCCCTGAATCAAATGCGATATCTCAAAAATTACCACTCCATCCACTCCATACAAAAACAAACTTTCAAATCAATTTTGCCATTTTTTTCAATTTCTCTGAACAGACTTTGGATGTTGCTACTGATCCATAACACGGAACAGCAGTCAAACCTTCCAAAATTACACAAACTGGAAAGCGAAAGCCTATTCTGCCTCATCTGCTCTGTCAATAACGTATTGTTCTTACAATCTATTTTGTTCGCCCGACTTGGTTGTGGTGAAACCTCCCACCAGTTGCAAGTAGCAGGCCAGTACGCGTTGACCTGTTATTACCAGAAGCCATCAGACATATGTCCATCGCTTGCAGCTCCATCAATTAGTCTCGGTCGACATAGAAGGAATGATTTCTTTCCATCTGCTCGCTGATAAATCTTCGACCCGGGATCGAGAGGGGGGTGTTCTTCCGCCGGATGGATCTGTCGCGTGGCCCCTTTGCAGGCAGCAGCTGCTGCTGGATCGTCTGCACGATGATTCTCCAGCGGCGCGTGGCCCGCACGAGTTCCTACCCCTTGAAAGACGAAGGGGGGGGAGAATATTAACTCTTTATTATTATTATATTTTTTAGACCCCTCTCCTTCCTGTAGTAATGGGTTGTTTCCTTTTCCGTTTTCTGGATACGCAGAGGAGACGGTTTCCCTTTTTTTTTTTTCGGTCGTATTTCCGCTGCGTCTTCGGACGGAAATGCGAAGGACCCCCTCGAGATGTCAAACCGTTGAGCGTTCCCTCCGAGACCCGCAACTGGTCACGTGCGAGGACGCGGCGAAAGCAATTAAGGGAATTAATTGTTCGAGGGTGGCAATCTGATACGCCGGTTTTTACAGCTAATGTGTTGCGTTGTTGCCAAACAATGAAGTAATTGGCGAACACGTGGCGCGCCTTAGCAGCTGAAGTTGAGCGCGCGTCGTTGAACAAAGGCCGGTGTTTATGTTTGGTTGGGAGAGAAAGAGTTTTATTTCAAAATCCGATATGTTGTATAATGAATACTTAGTGGTAAATAAACAATCTGTAGATGAAAATGGCACACATTTAGTTGCTTATTTGACTTTTAAAAAAGATTAATTGATAAATATTCTTGGCCGGGTGTTGGCTTAGTTGTTGGTGGCTTCATTTGAAATTGAAGTTTAGCACGAGTGAAAATTTTTAAATAATATATCAGATAACTCTTATACGTTAATTTTTGTTGGTAACTTTCTTCTAAAATGGGTGGACCTTACGGAATAATTTTATGCCAGTATGTCAAATTTGAGACATTTTTTTCTTTTTAGAAAAGATTTGGTTTACCATCTATGATTGATGCAATTCATCATTTGGAAATTTTATTTAAGAAATTTCAATCAAAAACCAATTTTAACTTTGAATATAATTAGTTTCTATATTAGATTTTGCACTCTCAGATTGTGAGGCTGAAAACTATGCATGAAAATTTATTTCATGAGCCTGATCTATTTTGTATGAATTGCTCGTACAATGCATATTGTCTAGGGTTATAGCGAAATGTCCATACTTATCTTTTAATAGGAAGAAGAAAAAAAATTGGTCAGTATATTTCAGAGATGTTCAATCAAATGAGAGATAAAATTTGGAATAAGTTTCCTGGAAATGTGTCCATAACATCGAAACAAAGAATGAAACACAAAATAAAGATACATCGGAACAAAGAAAAATTCTACATAAATTTAAATCATGATATATATGCATGTATTTTATACATGCTTATATGCATTATGTACTAGAGATATGCGAAATGTTAACATAGTATGGAACACAGAATGCGCTTAAATAAATTAAAGAGAAACAATGATCTGAATAAGGAGTGCTATATTTTATGCTGCCCACTAATCATACAAATCATCATTTAGTTTAGGTTTCCAATAGAATGATTCTTGTTCTGCATTTCCTGCGGCTTTTGAAGTTTCTTGGGAGAAGGTTCAAATTACACTATCAATTACATCATTAGCAATATTAATAATGCTCTGAGTAGCATTATTAATATTGCATATTCTTTTACTTAATTGAATGCTCACAAAAAATACGTCATAATGCGCATTTTGAATATCAATTTAAAAAAATAATTTCATCTCGTATCTGAAACACTTAAGCCTGAAACTGGTATGCATGAATCACAAAAATGAAGTGAATGACAATATAATAATATGAAGCATAACGAGAAAAATTTATAAAGCGGGAACATTCTTCTTAACATTTTCTCGCACACTAATAAATTTGCTATGCCAGAGAACTTCTTACATGGTTCTGACGTACAATAGTTCTGAAATATTAACCTTTTGCAAGAATTTAGTCAAATTCATATGGATTCATTAATTTTATTACTGATTTCATCGTGAGATCCTTGGCAAGTCGTTTGGCGATTACTGCTTAACATATGTCAATAGTATTCAAAAATCGGATTTGTTTTTTAGACAAATTTCTCCCAATTGATTGGAAAAAAAAAAACTTGATATAAAACTGCACTTGTAGTCACAAAATCCAAATTTGATATATTTAAGTCCCTGCGTTTTTGAACTAACGCTTTTATATTTTTCTGAAAGTACAGAAAGAACCATAGTTGAATGACACAAAGTTTGATAAATATTTATATAACAGATGTTAAGTGTTATCTACCTAACTCTTTTCGTTTTGCTGTTATCGTGTTAATTTATATTCGAGCAGGCCGAAAGGCAAACTTCTTAACGGAATTCCCTCAAAATTTCATAGAAATTCGTAAATTTAGTAAGTAAAAAACAAATTTCAACCGTCTAACTCAAAATGTTTTCGAATTATCTTTGTCACAGACAGACTTTTTCTTAAATACAGCCGACCACCTCACCACCATTAAACGTAGCTGTATCGACAGGATTTGTCACAGGCAGACTGACTGAAATTTTCCAAAAATGTGTTTTTCAAACTCAAGGGAGTTTAAAATGTGAAGATTCGAATTTCGTGGAAAATCTCGAGTTCGAATTTTTCAACGATTGCTATACTTTATCTATACTGCGTATACGAAATGGGTTTTAAAAAGAACCACACACACACTTGTACTGAATTAGAAAAGAATAATGATATACAAAATATTTCTTTAAGTGGGAATCATTCCAGTTTCATTTACCATTCTCAGATTACAAAAGCAAAACCGATTCTGATTCAGAGAAATTATTTAGTCTTATCTCAAGAATTCGCATTAACTAATCGAAACCCAGTTCCTTTCTTTTCAAATAATATTATGAATTGAAAAGGTAATTAATTCTACAAAAGTTATCTTCCGGGAAGAATTACACGATTTGTGAATTAGAGAATTAGCCATTTAATTTTGACTTTCTCGTGTACGAAAAACTAACTATTTTAATCGTCAAAAAAATTCCAATTCGAGACCTCCAATATCAGAGCTTCCCTTGTCCGAAAAACATATTTTTGGTATTATATCTGTCTCTCTCTGTATATGTGAATGTGATAACTTACATACGTTTTGAACTATATACAATTTGATATTTGAACTCTATTCAAGATTTGTAGATTTCTATCAAGTTTTGAAAGAAATCTAATCACAGGAAGTGTGTCTGTAATAGAACATAATTAAAGGAAGCTGTCCGAATGTAATAGAACATAATTAAAAAATGTAGATATATAAAATTTGGTAAACAGGTTTGCATCTAAAATTCAGATTATTTGAAATTTTTTAACCAGATCTGTCGAAGATTTGTTTGTAGTTTTTCATATATATAAACACCATGATTTAAATTAATGAAATTCGATATGCCATCTTGTGACTACAATTGTAGTTCTTTGTTAATTTTTGGTTCCTATCGCTCAATGAAAAAATGTCCAAAATATATATTCGCGCAAAGGATTCACTGAAAGTACTAAATTGAAGCCACAAATATATATATATATATATATATATATATATATATATATACAATCATAAAATTATTAAAACAATCAAAACCCATTTCTTGATCAACAAAAATTAAAACGAAACTAACTAGGTCAAAATCGAAATTAAAACTCAATTCAGAATTACACGCTAAAGGTTCACAAAATGAAAGGTAAATGAATAAGAACCAATTAATGAAACAAATTCAAAATACTATATTCAAAGAATTATTTAAACGAAACAGAAACAGAAGTAACCACGGAAACGAAACCAAAACCGGAATCGAAACTAAAAATCATTACTGATTCAAACAAGTTTTAAGAATTAAAATGTTTTTAAATCAATCATTGTATTTGGAGAGCGCAAATGCAGCTACAACTAAAATACAAATGAATATAAATTAATTAACAAAATAAGATAACCGAATCAAAACAATAATCAAAAGAAAAAAACAGTCAATAGAAAAAGAATCCGGTCTGAAAACTTCGTCAGGGGCCACTTTCAAGCAAGGATTCCTAATAAGGGATTTTTTCTGTGAGGCATCGGTGGACAATGGTCAAAAGTATTGACACCTCATGACCCGAAAATCCCCCGAAAATGAAGGCAAAAGAGACATACCAATTTAAACAGCAAAAGACAAAAACAAAGCAAAACATTAAAAAACATCAATAAATGAAACAAATATATATATATAAAGTAAAACCACATAAAAGAAATCACAATTAATGACTAAATTAAGAAAACCAAAAGTGTACTGACCTAGCCGCGAACAACTGTTCTTCCTTTCCAATAATAATACTACAGTGTAACTAAAGATAAATGGGATTTATTAGCGCCATCTATTTCATTAATATTTCATAATTTCTTTTTTTATTAAAATATTGATATTGCAGTAGTTTTTGGGAAAATTATTGTTGTTTGAATTTTTAATAAAACTATTTGTTGCTTTTATAAAAGAAATTTTGTATGTATGTATATATATATATATATTGTATTGTATACCTAGGGCTTTACCCAAGGTATACAATTTTATGAAATATGTATTATCTCAAAAAGGACAGTTATTGGAAAGTGTGCTAGAAAGCTTCCGGGTGACCAATTCCACTCATTAAACTCACAGTAACTCATCGGTAAACTTTTAAAAGTACAACTGTAATGAAATTAATTGTAATGAAATAGTTTCCTATTTTTTTTAACTGCAGTATGTGTGCATGTATTTTAGTGACACATTTCTTTTTGTGTTTGTGTGTGCAATTATATGGCATGGCCTTTTTATCAAAATGGCATAGTATTGTTTTATTCAAAGGGACCCTTGATTTTTAGAAAGCTTCTTATATTTTGGGAGGTGATTCAAAAGTTATATAATTTTGTATTTTCATTTAGCTATAAAATCAGTGCTACTGATTTTATTAAAATTAAAATATTTATTGTGCTATTAAGATTTCTAATTACTCTTTAAAAATTTAATTTCACATTTTTTATAATTAAAAAAATGAGGCTTTATAATTTTTTTTTAAATCTGATTTCATTATTAAATGATATTTACAAATTGTGTTAAGAAAAGTAGGTATCTTTTTTTATCATCTTATGTCAAATTACTTTTAAATGTCAGTTTTGAATTATTTTTTTTCACTCGCTATATAACTGAAACTAAACTTTTAGAAAATGATCAGTTATTCAATATTTCCCTACTTTAATTAGTGAACATTTGCGCCTTAAAACTACTTTTATATAGTTTAAATTAAAAACGATAAAAAATATTTGATTAAAAAATTATGTGGGAGAAAACATCCTTGAGATTTGTAATATCTAATGGTCGCTATAAGGCGTTTAAATGCAATATATAGCGTATTTTGTAGGATAGATGATCACTTTAATCGAAAAAAAAATCAATTTCTTTTTAAGGTGTCATAGTTTTCTCCAATACATCATTCCCTCGCTCCGCTTAAACATATTATTTTTGTTGAAGTGACTGGGTTTTTAAATAAAGATTGAACAGTTCTTTTAGGAAATATAGCTTCATATCAGTGTATCCAATTATGATACCTGGCGAGTCATTTAATGAAAAAGTTCAATGCTAAACATCCAACGTTTTCCATTGCATGAGATCAGTGCTACAATTGGGAAACGCAAATGGAAAAAAAAAAAAAAAAAAAAAAATGAAATTTCCCAGCGTAATAAACATATCTAGGGGCGGGTGCATGTCATTACAATAAAAGATACGATTCACTCATACTGCTTGTTTTATGAGATCTGGCCTTCCAGATGAAAAAAACTGCGCCAATTTGCGGTGCTTTATGGCGAAATGAATCGCCGGATAAGGTATGGAAAAACGGCTCATAACAGTCAAAAGAGACGCTGCACGCTGAGATTCGAGCAATTGGCGAACAAACTTGTTGCACTTTTGTTAACATAGGCAGCCACCTGCAGGGACGCTGGTCTGTGAGATACTAAGAAAGCGTCTGGTTCTCGATCGAGAGTCTGCAGGGTCCCCGGATATCGGCAATTGGTTACATGGGGGTGCGATTAATTCGAACCATCAGCTGTGTCTATGGGGTTCCTGAAACCGCCTTTTTCTCAGGCCTGAGGTTGGTGAGGAACATGTTCACCCTCAGAGTGTGAATTTTACAGCGATTGGCATTACGACTGATCCTCTAAGACGATTATAACGGATTTTAACCACCTTCAAAACCTTTTTGCATTTAAAAATGTATAGAATCAATAAAGTTTTTGTGCGAAAATTTTAAATGAAGTCAATGTAGAAGTTAACCTAAAAAACAAAAATCACTTAAGCGCAATTAAATACAACCTGTACTCTTTATCTCTGTACATGAATTAAAATAACAATATATGTACTAAATGGAATATATCTTCTAAATAAGAGCATTCTTTTCCATGATCTAAAAATAATCGTCTACACATTTAGTACGTTGGTTGCTGCGTTAATCGCCATTAATTCAGCTCCCAATTTTCTAATTAGATTATTTCTTTTCTTCTATAGTTAAAAGATAGCAAATGGCCATCTTGTTAAGTGGACGGTCGAGGTTCAGTCTTGAATTGTGTCAGTGAATATGTTAAAGCAAACGATAGTATACGAATTGTGTTTTAAAGCCTTTTTAACCGACATTCCCTAAGTCAAGCTCAATGAAATTATACTGTGGCAAAGGCAATTTTTTTTCTGGTGCATCAGAAAAAAATGCCTTTTTCTGCCGTATTGAATTCCAGTATGTAAGCATTTTAGTTCCATTATCTACATAGCCTAATATTATACTTATGTTAAATGGAAAGTATGTATACAGGTTTTCAACACCAGGATTACAAACTTCCAGAGTAGGTAGCATACAGCCTCATGACTTGGAATTACATAGCATTGTAAGATCAGAGTGACATACGCATTTGGTACCATGTCCTAGAATTTGCAAAAATACAAGAAAATAAGACACTGCTAAAATGCACGTAGTTTATTTTTAAACATCTGCAAAAGTAAGAGTCGATTACGTACTGGTTAAAGGAAACTCGGAACATTCTCAAAGATTCCGGGAGGTGATTCGGTTTTTCTCAACAGCGACTGCAATGCGAGCAGTCAGATCCTCGATTTTCTCAACAATGGCCTCTTCGACATCTTTGACTTGATATATCCCTGGAAGAAGTAGTTATGACGGAGTCCTGACATATGGGTAGAGTGTCTTTCCCGTGATCTTGGTGTTCCGGGTACGAATCCTGGTTAGGGCATGGTTGTTTTTTTGTGCTCTATCTGTGAGTTGTATGAATGCCCCCCCATCTGTAAAAAGGGGTTGTGCAAGCGAGGCATGAAGTAACTAAGTTGTACTCTTGGGCCTAGTTAGAGCTTCTGAAAACAAGGGACGCTAATTTAGGCTTAAATGGATATCAGCTTTCTATCAGCGGGCTTGTAGAGTGCCATAAGTAACGACAGAAGTATACATGGGCCCGGCGATGGAAGAGATACACTGAATCGTTTTTTCACGATTGATTTTTTTGTTATGAGCTATCATCAATCAATCGCTGGTGCTGGTGTTAAAGGAAATTCAGCTAATGCGAATAAAGTTCGAAATTTAGTTAAATTCTCAAAATGTCGTTGGAAGAACACCCTTCAAACCAAGTTAATAAAAAATGTCAAAATGAATGAGCTGATGAATGAAAGAACACTGATTCGGCCGGCCGACTTTTAGTATATTACCAAAATCGTATTCAGTACTGTTTCTGTCAAATGGAATAAAGTGGATGCCCTGTTCTTCCCTAGATATGGCCTATTTTTTCCCTACATATGGCCATACAAGTTTCTGGCAGCTGTTCATATTGTAATTTCTTCTTTCGTACAGCCGACCACCTCGTCGCCACTGATTATAGCAGTATCGACAGAATCTTCGTATTGTAACTATCGACAAAAAGAATCTTCAATTTATTGTACCACGAATTGCATGCTAACTTTGTCCTGGAGCAAGAAGAAGCCAGAAACGAGTCTCGAGAAAGAATGATACCGGAGAGTTGCATCGAATACCCTTTCTCGCATATCCAAGCTATAATAAATCACATTCATAAATAAGGTCTTGAAGGTCATTTAATAACTAAGATCAAAATGTAACTCGTCAAAATTAAATTAATTAAATTCTTCCATCGTAACTGTAATACCCCATTATTAATAATCAATTTTTATCTTATTTTAAACCTTTTTTACCTTTAATCTTGTGCTCATCCACTTGGTTAGATAAGATGTTGTTGCAGGATGATAAGATGGGTTGATAAGATGCTGCTCAATGTTGCAGGTACCAGGGGAGCAGGATGGCGTTATGTTATGTCTAAAAAATTTGCAATTAGGAGAGCAAGATTACAAATACTGAAAGGACCGTTGCATTTCGCAGTTACGTTAGATGCATATCTGTGAACTTCGATTTCATATTATCAGCCATTCTACTACTGCTGTACCATTGTGTGAAATGAAGTGTTTACAAAAACGCCCGTCAATCCAGCATGCGTGTAGTGCATGGAAAGTGCATGTATAATCCTGAATCGTCTTGGCATACTGTACTATTTTGTAACTGGATTGACCATGGCACTATTAAAATTTTAATCTCTTATGCGATATTTCAAATTGTACATTGTTTTTTGAGGTAGTGTAACTTCACTGTCTTATTCCTCGTGTGTACTGCTCTCTAAATGATTTTTTAAAAAAAGGTTGCGATTAACATTAAATATTCAAAGATACAATGAAAACGATTTGAACTTCATTTTACCAAGTGACATATTTTTTTAAAGCTGCAATCGTTTTAAATAGTGCAAGTGGAAAATACTTTTAAAAACTATCAAAATTTGGGAAAGAATGATTAAAATTCACTATTTTTGGATATTATAGTGGAAGAATTTCAAAAATCAGATTAATTTTTGATCAAACATTAAAATTCTAATCAAAATTTTTTGACCAGATGCACATTTTTCACTTTCTAAAGTATATAGGGGTTAGTTTAGCAATTTTTTTGTCAAAAAATTTGATCTGATAAAGCCGCCACACACACAGACATCTTTAATATTGGATAAAAGCAAGTTTTTTTGTTTATTAAAAGGACATTCCCGCTCTTTTTTATCACTCCCCCATTTTTTTGTAGCTCTGCTGATTTTCGCTCACACATCACTTTATATATTATGTCAAAATCTTTTTCCCCGTCATCCATTTTATTCATGCTCTTGGAGGGCTTTCTAATGTCTGAAATTCAAATGTCTCTGATCGGCTGCTCTGCATCTTTTTCTGCAAGGTGCAGTACCTGCGGGGCTTCTCGAAACCTGTGCACTGCCCCCCACCTGCCGACTCAGCAGTCTTCAAACGACCGCACGCCAATAGGCGCGTCTGAGGAGGGTCGGTTCTCACGGATTCGATCTGCAAGAAATTCGGCAACGTGCGTCAGCAATGCAGATTTATTGTTTTAATTTTGATTATGTGCTTCTTCGAAATTCTCTGGCTTGCAAAGTCTGATTATAAGTCAGTTTCAACGCCATTCAATTCGTATTTAATTGTAAAATCATTTCCGTTTAATTCAGAATTATTTAATAAGTAAAATATTCTAATTTTTAATTGAAATATATACATGAAGTAAAAAATAAAATTAGATAAGATTCAAGTAAAACCCTGAAAAAGATATTGCTTTAGGATTGATTCCTTTAGTTTTATATTATTTTAAAACTTTATAGTTATTTCCAGCAATGCCAACTTACATACAACAAAAATATCTAAGCAGTTACAAAAACAATGAGTATTATTGTTTCAAAATATACTTAAAAATATTTTTTTTTAGAACTTTATAGATAAAAATTGCCAAAACTATAACTAATATTGCTGAAAATCTCAATTCTTCCATTTTAAAATGGTGTAAATTTTAATTTTGAAATATGTTTCTATGTTTTTGAGAAAAATAAAAGATTCTAATTTTTAATTGAAATATATACATGCGATGAAAAATAAAATTACATAAGATTCATTTAAAACACTGAAAAAGATATTGCATTAGGATTGATTAGTCTAGTTTTAAATTATTTTAAAACTTTACTGTTATTTCCAGCAATGACAACGTACTCACAACAAAAATATCCAAGCAATGTTACTTTCATTCGATTTTAATTATATTTAAATTCAAATTTGTAAAACCATTTTTTAGTGATTACCTACCACCCAAGATGTAACGACTTTCCAAATTTGGGAACTCAAGGCAAAACGGTCTACACTGTAAAAAGTGTTTTGTTAATCATGTACGTCGCACTACGCACGACGCATTTACAAATATTTGCCAGCCTATTAATATTATTATATTCCAAGTTAGAATATATTCAACTCTGGACGTTTTTGTATATTTTCATTTAACAATGTTGCATATAATCTCTTGTAGTCAATAATTCTTTGATAATTTTATGCTGACACAGAAATGGGTTTTCAAAAAAAAAATCTAATTAAAAATCATTTAGTTAATTTTCATCTTCTTCTATTAACTTCTAAGTATATTATTATATTCTAATATTATTTTAAAATTTTAAAAAATGCTCTTTTAATAATACTTTTTTCCCCTCATAAATTTTTAATTATATCTTTGAACATTCTATATCTTAGTTATTGGATTTTAAACCGCGAACCTTACAATAATACTAAATTAATTTTTCATCTGTTTATTAACAATGGCATGTAATTTGAATTTTAAATTAAAGTCATTGTGAAAAGTGGGCCGAATCAACCAAAATTTTGTACATATATTATTTAAAGAAGAAAAAGAATGCTGTCAACTTTTCAAAGTGAAAGGATTAATGTAATATTCAAATAGTTAGAAAAAAAATTGTTTTATCATTTTCTGCTGTAATTTTGAAGTAAATTATATCATAAGAAGCTTGACTTTTTCAATGAAATGAATTTTATTTCTTACAATTTTTTCTTCGATTTTGTTTTTTTAATAATTTAATAAATAATTAAATAGATGCCGACGATTTTGAAATAAAAAAATTTGCAGACATGCCGTTACTAAGCAACAACGAGTCATTCAAAATAATGAATTTTTAATAATGCTATCTTTAATAATAAAGTATATGTTATATTCATCATATAAATTATGTTAATTATTATTGAAATTACAAATAAAGGGAAATTAAACCAGATTTTAGCGTTTTACTCGATATCTTCCAAGCATATTGTTGAATTAAAAACTTTTTTGCATCATACAGAATTTCAAAAACATAAGGCTTTCAATGGCATAAATTTCATGTCAAATAACAAGCTTATTTCATTTTAATATTTTTTTAACTTAATTTTATACAGTAAGAATATTTGCAATAATATTTTTTTATTGTGGAAGAGGAAAAATACATTTTCAGAATTCGGGACAGAATTTGCTGGACTTGTTGCCAAAAGATACTGTCAGAATTCTGAAAGAAAACTTAAATTAAAGTTTAAAAGCAAACGATTAACAATTTATAATAAAAACAACTATGAATTGCGTATTTTCATGATCTTAATAATAAATAATAAGCTATTTTAATAATTCAGCTCAAAACATTCCTTAAAACCTTTCGCATATTTCATTATTTGTGAACAAAATTTGAAGTACTTACATAACAAATAACAGTTGGAGAAAACAATCAATTTTTAATTTTTTTAAAATATTTCAGATGAAAAAAGAAGAATTTGTGTATTATAATGTTTTAAACAAAAGTAGTTGTTAATTAAACATATTAGATGTGGAATTATTTTAATCCCTTACAACGCCAAACATATCATCTTGTTAAAAATAAATTTAAAAATAAAATGAAGCTAGAAGAATCGAACAAATTATTTCGCTAAAAGGTTTCAGATTTAATGTTTAAATCTTTTTTAAATATTGAAAAGTAAAAAATCATTAAAATCACACTTAGAAATTTTTAAAGGATTACACTGTTTAGCATATACTTCAAATACGAGAAAATAAAAACTAATCTGATTATTATGACTGGTGAATATGTATATTTTTCTTTCTCCAAAAATATAATATTATATCATATTAAGCTTTTCATCAATGTTGCTTCGAAAATTCATGTTTTTTTTTACATTACAAATACATTAATTTTTATATTTTCTTTAGTTCTTTTACTTCTCTTAATGTAATTAATTTATCTCCTGAAAATTTATGGACAGCAGATTTGAAGAGATACAAATTGTTTGCTCAAATATAAATTATATTAATTTTATTTCATAAAATTTATTTATTATTCCAAACGATTTTTATAATTTTTTGATTGCCTAAATTACAGCAATGAGTTATTTATTCCTTATAACATTTTTATTTCGTAACAGTTTAAAAATAATTAAATTTCGTCTTGTAACAGTTTAAAAATATCCTACCACTCTACAATTGTATCGGGTACACTCTATCAAATTATAAAATACAAAGCTTCAATAAATGTTATACATTGAAGCCTATGCGTTTCAACAGAGTATGATTGTATTAAATTCGATAAAGTTTTCATTTAAAATAATAACCAAAAATACGTCTATTTACAAATTTAAAAAATTCAACCTGCTTTAATTTTTTCTCATATAGTAGTAATCTGATAGAAATATTCTATTATGTAGACTGCTGAAGAACCTGTGTTTATTCACTTAGTTTAAAATATCCCTGCGATTATATTTGTTCTAACCGCAAGTTTTACTTTTTCATTCGTTTCTTTTGACTTTTCTATTTGTAGTATCCCAGAATAAAGCCAGACTTTCCTCTTACGGAAGGAAAACGTATGAACTTTCCATAATCAGTAACCACATGCAGAAATATTCAAAGAATTTGTGTGCTATAAATATGTTATGTCAATATGGATTACAACAGTTATTATAAAATAATCAAGCTTATAAATTGGGTATTTTATTAAAGATAAAAATAATTGTGTTTATTTTTGTATGAAAATTTTACATCGCCAAAACAATTGGACCGATCATACCAAACTTTGCACAGTTATTCTTTAAGATTATAGAAAGAATAGCATCAATTTTTCTGAGAGTAAAGATGAATTAAATATCCAGGTCATTGAAAATTAACAAATTTACAATTTTTCTGAATTAAATTTGAAGTAGATTATCTGATAAGAAATATTTTAATGCCATCTTAAAATTCAAAACATTCTTAGGGTAATTTTTTTATTTGTAATTTTTCTTCAGTTGTATTAATTATTCTAAAATTTATCGCAGATGATTTTGAAATGTGGTTAATGGATTTTGATTCACTCAACAATTAATTTGTGGAAATTCTGTTTCATTTCATTTGGGAAATTTTTGATTGATTTAAAGTATATGTTAAACTTCATGTAATGTACTGAAAGAAAAATGCTGATATATCCTTCACTTTCAAGCGATGGCAAGTTACCAAGGCCAAAGGATATGATATAATAAAAAAGATAAAATATATTAGAATAATTGAAATAAAATAAAATTTTGCATTAAAAATATTATGTATAGATGAAAACATTTTTATTCTGAACGACGGGGGATATAACACCTATTACAAGAGGTGTTAATATGAAAAGCAGCGAAACTTCATAACAACGAAACCGTTAACATATTTGCCTGTGCCGCTATGGGAGAACGTAGCCAGACATCTAGGGATGTGAATGGAGTATCTGGCTTAAATCGGAGCATGCGCAGGAGACGGCAAAGGCTCTTATAAAGAGCACAGTCCAAGGTCCACTACTTGTCGAATTTCTTGGTCTTAGAAGAACCATTAACTCCGATGTGTACTGTGAGACACTCTTACTTAGGTCCATCCAGAACAAAAGACCGGGTCTACTCAAGAAGGGCATGGTTCTGTTCCATGGTAAAACGTGTCCACACGTCTCCAAGGTCACACACGCGGAACTGACCAAATTCAAGGGGGAGCTGTTCGGTTATCTGCCCTACAACCCGGACATGTCACTATGCGATTTTCATGTGTTTGGTCCCCTGAAAAAACGTCTGAAAGGGAAACGCTTCAGCTCTGACGGCGAACTCAAGGACGCTGTGAAGGACGGCCACAGGAATTCTGATAACAAGGAACTCTGGCTCGTTAATCAATGAGATCGTTGTGCTCAGGCCCGTGTACACTTTGAATAGTCTTCATTTCTACCTACAGTATCGCTCCATACCTCTATGAATATAACTCATTTGAACACCACTTGTATTAATACAATGATTGTTTTTAAAGTTAGTAACCGGCTAATTAATTTACTGTAACATATCTATAACAATAATAAAAAAAGTATGCACAAGTGCATATGTATGTGTGTTTGCACACTACAGATCTGACCATTTGATCTAGAATTACTGAACTAAGTACGTATATACTTTTGAAACGGGAAATATGGACGTGCTTTTTTAAAATTTTAATTACATTTTTAATTAATTGAAAGTTAGGCAAGATTTTGGCATTTCTCCAAGACAAATTCCTAAGACATTATTGCATAGAAATTATAAACATGTTATTTTAAAATCCCAGAAATTATGTTTCACATAGTTTCGATTGAGTTGTTGCAAAATTTTGTTCTAGATTATTTAACTAACTTTTAAAGATATTTTTAAATATGTTTTACAATACATTCATTGTTAGAATTGAAAACTAAACCGTTTTCATCAATGCGAATGGCATTTCATTTATTTTCCTTTCATTGTTGATGATCACTATATAAAGAGTCGCATTATTCTGCATCACAGATAAGCTTAATGGCATTATTCACTTGTAAATGAACAGCCAAGTGGACAGACTTCCTCTGAAATCATTTGGTTCCAAATTCGATAGAAATTTACAAATTCAGTATAAAAACCACACTTTAAAAGTTATAATAAACACAGTTCCAATATTTTTTTACTAAACACGGGAGTTCTGATGAGTGGATATTTATTTAATTCTCGAGTTGGTATTTTTAGGTGATTATAGTGCTTTCGATTTCAAGGGCCGCGGTGGCCTGGTGGTAAGATCTCGGCTTGTAAACCGCAGGGCTTCAGGTTCGAGACCCGACTCCAACGAAAGAACCATCGTGCAAGGGGGTTTATCGCACGTTAAATCCGTCAGCCAAACGTTCTCCCCCAAAGGCAGCGGTAGCCTGGTTGGTAGAGCGTCAGTCTCGTAACCGAAAGGTCGCGGGTTCTGTCCTCGTCTTGGCCAAAGACCGCCGTGTTGGCTAAGGGCAGTTGGGGCACGTTAAATACGTCGAGACTGCAAAGTCCTCCAAGTTCCCATAACAAAACGATACCTCTGGGGGTACTGAATCAGGGATGAGCCGGTCTCTAATTTGGATCTAAATTCCGACTTGCTGATGGAGGAATGAATGTATGAATGAATTCGACCACCCCCTAAAAAGGGTTGTGTCGTGAGTGTGAGCTAGAAGTCGGACTTCGGCCCTCTGGATGCTCAGGAGTCTTCACCCTCAGAAGCTACTGCACCCCCTTTCCGTGAAAAACACGGACACGACAACAACAAACGTTCTCCCGCTGGTGTAGTACACAGTGAGGGAGGTGCCAGCTCAGGTGTAGTGAAAGTTCATTACACTGTCGAGTATCCGTTTCTCTACTATCCAGCCTACTTTTCTTTTATCACAATTAATAAGCCTGTGGCGACCTGGTTTCGACTTCGGAACCGGACGGTGTCGAGACTCGATTCCACTGAAAAACCGTTGTGTTAGTGGGTCTGGTGCACGTTAAATCCCTGGGAGTCAAACGTCCTTCCTTTGGTATGGTATGGAAATTTGGGGAAGAGAATACCAGCTGAGTTGTTGTTCCCGTCATCTGACCGTGTTTCAAAATGACTAGGTCCGTGAAAAAATAGCCCCAGTGTTGTTTTAAAACGGGACTTTAATATAGCTAAACTAAACTTCCTTTTTTCTTAATTTTATATGACAAAGCAATTAAATAAAGAAAAGGAAAAATTGCACCCTTCTAATTGCTTTGGAAATCATACGCTATTGTCTCCTCTAATTCTATTTATACTTCGGTCCTTTGATGTACAACTTTTCCTTTCTAATGATCATCCCACATGTAACAACCATACCGCGTGGATCAGCGAAAAGTCGCAACTCTCCCGTCTTTCATAGCAGTCGCGGCGTTTTCTATTTCGCTGGAATTTTCGAATGGTTCCATTAGTACACTGACCTTATAAATATAGTGCGAACCTCCTTAACCTTGCCGATTTTTTTCTCGTCCCGGCAGCTTGCCATTATAAGCTGTGTTACGTCTGCGTCTGAAACACCTTCCCTGAAAAACGATGTATTTTCTTAATCTTGGCGATCGAATTTATAGATTTACTAAAGCATGGCTTTGCCCGTTTTATTACGGCATTACCTTTGGCGACCAGCTGGTTCGCCAAGAGTAATGCGTTCTAAAATTTTCAATTAAATACTCGTGTGTCTTGCTCTCTTTATAATTTATCTGCCAAATATACTTAAACATCGAAAGTCACGTAACTCATATTATTATAGAAGCTTTGCGATTATTTGTTCATTACACTATTAAGTCGGGATTTCAATGCATATCCTGTCTAAATTCAATCAGGTTTACCGTAAATAAAGAATATTTGTTGAATTAATGATTTAGATATTGCAAACGATTATTGAAACCTTTGATTTGCATTTATTTTTTTAGAAAATGTCGCATTTTATATTGTTTTTTGTTATTTTATCCAGTCACGTGCTAAAAGTTGCATTTCTTTAGATTTAATTTGCAATGATAGTTTTTTTAATTGAACTTCCATCGTTGTTTTCTTTTATTTTATCCCGTCACATGCTAAAAAAAACATGGTTAAAATATTTCTTTAAAAATTTGTTAAAAATCGAAGCTTAAGTTACACATTAAAACACTGATACCATTAGAAATTTAATTTTTTTATCTTTAACTTGATGTAAAAATCATGGTTGTGCGTTAATATTTTCGGAAGTTATAGCGGAAAAACGTCGAAATTTCGCTTAAATTTTAATGAATTCAAATTCTAATTAAAAATTTAAAAAATGGGCTCCGAGGTGCCCATTCCCGACCTCCAAGGTATACATGTACCAAATTTGGTAGCTGTAGGTCCAACGGTCTGGCCTGTAGAGCGCCAACACACACACACACACACACATTGAGCTTTATTATAAGTATAGATATAGATATAGACAAGAAGAAAAATTGGCTTTAAGCTTAAGTCTAGTCTTCATCTAATATGACATGGGTATGTTATGCAACAGCAAACAAACATAAAATATATTTAGAAGTTATCAAGAATAGTTACAAAACAATTATTTATTGAACGCATTCGGAAATATTTAGATTGATAAAGAAATAAAAATATGATATGTCTATAGATAAAATAACTCACTAAAAATATACAATAGAAAAGCTGTTTTAAAATTTATATTTGTTTTTTTACTTCTCCTCTTTCTCAAATTTAAATATCTTTCTCTATCAGCAGATAGACTTTTTTCGCTCCTCAGAAGATTCATTCTGTTTCCGTGGTTACTTCGCTCATCAAAAGGCTCTCCTTCTCTAAGTGTGGGACGCGGTGGCCTGGTGGTAAGGTCTCGGCTTCGGAACCGGAGGGTTTCAGGTTCGAGACTCGATTCTACCGAAGAACCGTCGTGTGAAGGGGTCTCTTACACGTTAAATCTGTCAGGCCAAACGTCCTCCTGCTGGTGTGGCGTGGTGTAGAGAGGGGCCAGTTCAGGTGATGTCCTCGTCATCTGACCATGGTTCAAAATGACGAGGTCCGTCCCAAAGTAGCCCTCGTGTTGCTTTAAACAGGACATTAATATAACTAAACAAACCTTCTCTAGCTGTTACTAAGCTATTCTTTCTCTGCTATTCGCTAACCGAACGTTTCTTTCCTTTTCATTTTAATTATCACGCACAAACGAAGATTTTTTGGCATTTAATGTGTTCCGGCCAAGGCTGGATTTCCTTCTTTTGGGCATAATGAGATTTGAATTGCTATTTAGATTGAAACGTAAACAAAGAAACGTATCGCATGTTCATACCACAGTTCTTGCTATTTGCATATGCGCAGTTTTCACGCATGAGCGGAGTAATTAAAATCGCTATTATAAAACTCCTTTTTTTTACTTTGATATGACTTTAATGTACCAAAACTTTCTTCCATAAATGCTCCACAAAATGGTATAAATTTCTCCAATATCCGTTAAGTACTTCTCGAGTTTTTGTGGTTTAAATAAACAGACGCTTTGTGGAGGCCTTATTTTATACTATGTATGGGTTTTAAAAGAGAGTAAATTTGTGGAGAGGTTAAAATTTAAACTTTGAAGAATAAGGACTATAAGTTTATTGTATTGATTGTTTGATTTTCGTATTCGATGAGCATATGATCTTTCCGGCTATTGTATATTTTACTACACCAAATTCTTCTTTTAAAAAGTACAGTAAAAGCTCCTTATTCGCGCTTCCTTCATTCGCGTTTTCACTATTCATGGGTTTACAAAATGCGACCCAATTCCTATATTCGCGGCTAAAAATTTCTTTATTCGCGGATCTAATAAGTACTTACATAATAATAAAAGGATTCCAATAGGTATCCAACCCAATATCCTTTGTAAATGCCGTCAAATGGACTAATAAAAAAAGTAAAATAGATCTTATTACAACTTTGCCTAAAATATGTTGTTGAATGCAAACATAGCCGAAATCGCGAATGGAATAGGACGAGATGGGTTCGAACAGATAGAACCAAGTGGTTCTAGAATTGCTTGAATCGCAAGATGAAGATCTGACTGAAACCGACTTGGAGGAAATGTTAAATTTACAGCCCATTGAAGAAGAGGCTTCAACAAGCACTGGAAACGTTACATTTCATTTGAAAAATCTTAGTGAAGGTTTAAGAATGGCAAATGAGCTTTGCAATTTCTTTATGAACATTGATCCGTCTATATAATGAAGTCTTATTTTTAAGAGGCAAATTGCTAATGCGACTGCTGCGTATCATGTCTGAATTGAAGGAGCTTTTAAAAAATGCCAAGCAAGAGAGAATGACAAAATTCTTCAAACCATTGCCTAAGCTTTAAGATAATTAATCAAAATCTTCAAAAAGCTCAAATTGATTTTTTAAATATTAGTTTATTTTTTATTTTGTCACCTAGGAACGTATCCCATATAAATTACCATTTCGTTTTCACGGTTTTTGTATTCGCGGCATATTTATGGGACATATAAACCACGAATAAAGAGCTTTTGCTGTATCATAAAAAGTATACAAAAACTTTTTCATAAAACGTATAATTCAAACTACAAATTATCAATACTTATTACTCCTAACGAATAAACTCGCCAAAAACAGTTAACAGGCTAAATGATCAAAAATCCTTGACCTCATAGGTGTATACTAATCTCCATCTTTCTAAAAAACTCGAATATCTGAGATGCCACCGCGTTTTTCTTTTGCTGTTCACATCTCGCATTCTCCCCTCCCCTCTTTTTTAAGTCCCAAGTAATCCACATGTTAAGAGCCGACAGAGAAATGCATTCCGATAGCGTATACTTTACGTTGGTTGATCGTGGACACTGATACCAAAATAAACTCATCGTCAGAGGTGACGCTAACAACAGTCCACTTCCCTAGCCGCTCCCTTGAGCCGTTATAAAAAGAGATAACCAGTGGCCTGGTGTTGGAGGCGTCAACTGCAAGGGGGTGGGAAAGCTGTCTCGTTTTCCAACTGAATGATAGAGGATGCTTTTGTGCATGCGCCACCTTTTCGTTTTTACCACTTTTACCTTGAAGGTGTCGGTCCCACCTGCCGCACACGAAGGGACCTCGAAATCGGACCACCCCCACTCCAGTCTTTTTTTTTTCTCGGTGTGTGTTGTTTGTTTGGGTAATGTTAAATTCTTGGTGAGATTTTTTCCTTTTTTTTCGCCAAGAAGCGTCCATGGCTTGCTTGCTTTAGAGTTATTTGTTTATTTGGATCACTTTCCTGCCGACTTTTCTTTTCTTTTTTTATCGAGTTGGATAACTTTCGAATGTCGGTGCGAACGTTTAAAGAAACGCTCGTTTATACGCATCGTGTTTTTTTTTCTTCTTACCTTTCCACAGTTTTCGCCTTGTTTCACATTGCAATGGCTCCAAGCTGTTAAGCTATTGTTTGTGGGAACTGTTTCAAAAGAGTTCTTTCACCTTTTAACGCCTTACACGTCATTTCTTTGTTCGGTGTTAAACAGGGTGATGGGCCAGATTTTTAAAAATTATATTTTCGAAACTATTACACATATTACAATAAATCTATATAAATAAAAATGAATGTTTGTCTATATGCCTTTCTGAACCGTTCATCCGATTGCGATGATCAGCTTATTCTTTACGCCTACGGGATGGTTATAGAAATAGTACAATTATCCAAAATTTTTAAAAATCGTATCTCAACTACATCTATTTACCAAGGATGAATCTCCAAATAATTCGCCAAGGAGATAATAGATTATGTAGAAACGCTAAATCCAAGTTAAAGGTTAATATTTTGTACCAATAATATGCAAATGTCACGCAAGTCATTCTCAGAGGTAACAACTTTATTACCGATTATGCGAGAAAGTTTTGGGGAGACAGATACAGGGATTTTTTAATTTTAATTTTTTTCGCAATAACTACCAAAAATATTGTAGTACAAATAATTTTGCACCATCTTAATTTTCAAAAATTATCTTTTCAACTATATTTTCTATGTTTAATCACTTTTTTAAAAAAATGATTTTATTTTAAAATTCAAAGATTAATTTTGAATCACATTTTCTAAAATTAAATTTGGGAATTCTGAACGAATATTAAACGAGACACAAGATACAATAAATACTTTCTTTCATTACCATTCTGAAAGAACACCAAGTTTTAAAATTCTAAAGGAATGCACGAGTCTGATATATAAAAATGAATATTTGTTTCTTCGTATTTTATGTACTGTCGTACCGTTCATCCCATTTCGATAAAACATTGCCAAATTATTGATTGATTGCACTTAACATTACTTTTTTCAGCGGCAACAACGCGCCGGGTACCAGTTACATAAAGTCTTTTTCTAGTCTAAAACTTTCTTTTTTAGTCTAAAAAGTCTAAAAGTCTCTTTTTCTAGTCTAAAACTAGTCTTTTCTACTAAAGTCCAGCATACATAAGTCTTTTTTGTGTTACAAATGTTTCTCTTGGCCCTCTTGTTAAACGGCATACTTACCATCTGTAATGCAGTTCGTTCCAAACATTTTGTAACACCACTCTTCCAATGATTTTGAATGTTGCACCAAATTCTTGCAGTGTTTTCGGTATTGGTGCCTCATAAACAATGTCTTGTCTCAATAATTTCTTTTTGTGGGGTCATGTCAAAGATAACGGACAAAAAAAAATATTACAAATATTTGGGACCAACTGGACGTATGACGTGTAACTAGTGGGTCGCACATCTAATATTTGTAAGTGGAAAAAAAATGTATATTTTTTCTTTAAAGTCATGTTAAACTTATGTGCAGTAATTTCGAAAATAGGATTTTTTTAAAACTGGGTGCATCATTTGTACTCATGTATTATTAGCTAGTTTTAACGACCTGTTGATTCACCTAAAATACTAATTAAGACCAATTCTATTTAAATTCTTTATATATAACTTAATAGTTTGCTCAACAAAATATTTTTATTTTCTCGCTCACAAAGTGTATATAAAGAATAGAAATATAATTTTCAAAAATATTCTAACGAAATGTTGACGAACGAAGGAAGCGTGAACGAAATTTCACTCTTCATTGAGTAGGAAAAACAATTTTTCAAAGTTATTTCGATCAGTCAGTCTATGAATACAATAGCTCAAAAACACTTTGATATAAATGGATGAAATTTGGGTAGGGGATTTTTGCACCACATTTGTAGATTTCCGCAACTTATAAATGAAATCTTTTTAAAGAAGGCTTATATTTCTGACTGACCGAATACAAGTGGGCTCTATAACTGGAAAACATAAAAGAGCTAGATAAATACAATTTAGCGTTTAATTATAGCATTATAAATGTAGATTTATGTAAAGGTTTGAAGCATATCTGACTTTTGGTTCATATTCTCGTATGCGTGTAATTGCCAGAATACAAAATTGCAATGGTAAAGGAAATTTGGAACGTGTCTCTAATTACAGTTTTATGTCAAATTTTAATTGCAATCAGTCAAAAAAAAGGCATCTCGAAAGTATATTCGTTGATCGTTACTATATATTCTACGAATTCATTGGTTAATTCCATGAAAGCTCAGTAATGAAAAAAAACTATTAAATCAAATGAAATTCCGTATAGGATCTGTGTTGGCTAGTTGTCATTTAGTTTCGCAGCTATTGTAATTCCACTAAACTTATGGCGAGGAAAGTCTACAAGCCCATACTCAATTCTCTTCTTGTTGTTGTTAATTATGGCATTTTGTAACCCGCTGACAGATACTGTCAGCTATTTAAACCAAAATGAGCGTCTCTTGTTTTTTCAGTAGCGCCAACTAGGGTCAAGAGTACGACTTAGCTACTTCTTGCTTCACATTCACTTGCACAACCACTTTTTATAGGGGCACATTCATAGAAAAAACTCAGAAGAACAACCATGCCCGAACTAGGACTCGGACCCGGGATCCTGATCCTCATGATCACTATCCCTAAATTCTCTTCTTTCTTGTACTATATACAATGCATGTATTCGTCATGTTATGTTAGTATTTGAGAAGATCCAGGTTTCACTGGTTTATAATTTAAAAAAATATATATGCTTGTAGATGGTTATTTTTAAAAATTTCAATAAAGTGTTTAGATTTCATTTCGTAGCTCACCTTAAATCACATATTCTGTTTTTAAAAAATTAATCCTTAAATGCTGAGTAGACCTTAAATGATTAGTTTCCTTTGGTCTTTAAACAACATACCCCATTTTGCATTCTAAAATATTATGTTGTTGTGTGTGATTTATTGGCGCAAGAGCCATACTTGGCCAAACTTCGCCACTGAAACATAATGAATTTATGTTTAAGATATTTAGTGTCTGTTTCTAATTTTAGGATGCTTACTCAAATTTTATCCAGTCAATTTACAAAGAATTAAAAAAAACACATTGGGTTATCCTCACAACCTTCTCACTCATTTTCTAATACAGGTATTATACCAGAGAACATTTTGCATGGCATTGGTATGCGACATTTACGAAGAATTTAACCTTTGGCATGAAGTTAGCATTTTTGCTGAGCCTTTCGTATGATCTTGGCGATTTATCCTTGACTAGTATTTAATGACATCCGTGAATCGATCTTATGTGTTAGTCGTGTTTTTTACCAACGAATTAAACAACACTTTGACGCAGATTTATACTTATAGTTAAGAAAACAAGGTACTAATTTCGAAATATAGTTATCCCGTTTACACGTATCCGAAAGTACAAACGGATAGGTGGTCAACTTCTTGTTGATTTGCTTCATAATTTAAAAAATATTTTAAATTTTAGATATTAATTATCTGTACTATATTTTATTCTCCCGGTTCTTTTTATTTTGTTGTTATCATGGTAACTTATATCCAAACAACCATTCTCTGATTGAATTTTGCTAAACATTTGATAGAAAACTACAAATCTGGTTCAAAGACACTATACCAAATTTCATCCATCTAGTTCAAAGCCTTTTTGAGTTATCTTTGTTACAGACAGATAGATAGAGAATTTCCGAAAATACATTTTTTGAATTCATTCAGATCTAAAACGTATATATTCGTCAAAATCCCGAGTTCTAACTTTTGAAAGATTTCAATGCTTTCTCTATACTATGAATACGAGAAAGTAAAAAGAAGATTGAGGTTTTTACCCTTTCCTGCTGCTTTTTTGTTTTGTTTGTTTGTTGAGAAATACTTTTTCGTATTTGAGCAACTTTTAATTCAATATTTATTCTTAAATGCTGAATGAAAAGTTGAGACTTAAAAAGTAAGTTTTGTATTTGTTTGCGAGCTAACTTTGAAAAGTTTATATTTGTTTGGGAGTTTGTTATTTAAGTTTGTATTTATCTTGGTTTACAGATTTTTTAAAAAAAATTCAGATAAAGCCAATTGGAAGCAAGCTATTTCGTAGCCGTAAGCGATATTTAAAATAAAATATGATTTTTTAAAGCCCTTTATCTTTTATTTGTTCAAAAAATAAAAGTTAAGATTATGATTTAAAGTTAATAAAGTAATTTAATTTAATAAAATAATATGTTTAATTTTTTAATAAGGCATTTAAGGGGGGGAAATTAAATCAGATAGTTGCCGTTTTTGTCACGGTTTCAGTTCCTGGTATTCGATAAAACCATATATGTTCATTTCAAATACTTGGAATATATAATAAGTTTATTTGTTTCAACTGACTGCTGCTGTATTTTATATCTTAATCATTATACTTTTTTCTTGTTTTTCTGTATGTAAATATATAGTCTTAATACGATGTTTTTTTCGAATAAAATCGAAAAAAAAAAAATCATTCTAAAATCCTTGTGCATCTTTTACTTCAACTGTTATCTGAGCACTTGGGCAAGAGTACTCAAAGCAGATTATTTTTGAGCAGTTGAAAAATGCTTAACTTAGCAAGCCATTTGGAACATATTAAAAATTTATGTATAAAATGTGTTAGTTATATTATTAATTCTAGATATTTAAATCAAGCCTTCTGTGTTCTATCTGTTATCTGAAATTCAGATTAAGTTTGAACAGGTGAAATAGGCTTAAGTTAGAAAGCGAATTGTAACACGTTGTACATTATATGTCTAAAATGTGGTAGTTATATTAATTCCTGTTATTTAAATTCAACTTTCGATATTCTGTCTGCTGTCTCGAATTCAGATTATTCTTGAACAGTTAAAAAATGTTTTACTTAGGAGGCGAATTGGAATATACTTTACATTTGGAGCATGTTATACATTTATGCATATTATACATTTGGAACATGTTTACATTTATGCATATTATGCATTTGGAACATGTTGTACTTTTATGCA
>JAPMOQ010055381.1:1131486-1260475 GCA_026543055.1 Argiope trifasciata | reverse complement strand
AATATTATTTATTAACTATACATTAAAAAATTAAAAGTCAGCCTAGAGTTAGTTAGTCAGTCAAAAATTTAGTGCTTAATAAAGCGAGATGAAAGTTTTACAATTCCTTTTTTTTATTGTATTCTAAAGTGTCAAGAAAAATTTACTTTTCAACGATATTACTTTCATTATTTAAACATTTTCCGAGCCGTAGCACAAGCTTTTCACTTTTTTCTGCAAAGAGGTCCGTCCAAATTTCATTCAAGCGAGAACGGTCTCAGAATTTGTGGCAGTGAATAGTGTCCTCCCTTACATTCAGCACCATTGATATCTGTACCACCATTCTCATGCATGTGGCATCCCTTCTCGATAATTTGATAGGACACTTCATTTTCATCACACAATCCACATAATTGCTGATAAATTTAATACATTTGCACCTTTTCACCCCTCCCCAAAAGACGAGTCACTGCACGTTTTCCTATATGGACGGCATTTGCTACTACCAAGGCATATTTACGACTGATTATGAGGTAATCTAAAATTACCACTTAAAAAACGCATCGTCAAACAATATAAATAAATATTTGAAGTGCAGTCACAAAGTAACATTAAAATAACCCTTCACCGAAAACTTTTATGAAGGTACTAACTTTTTGGCTGATCTACGTAATTATATTCATGGCGTATGTCGCACCCTTTGTGACTTATACTCCTAGAAGCAATTCTACATCCCCCCGTTAAATATCTTATTCCCTCACTGATAAAAAAAAATTTTCAGTCCCCTTCCAACCGTTTCCTTCCCTCCTTTCTTCCAACCCATCTTTTTCCGATTTCAAAACTCCCGCTTCCTTGCTTGCCCCCATCTTTCATAATCTACCTGATCTTTTCCCCCCTTGCACACAATGCGAGACCACGCGCGCGGCAGACTCCCGGCTTGGCGACAATCCCTTGGCGACGGTTATTTTTTTTATCACCACACCGGCAACCTTCCCTTCTTCTCTCTTCCGATCCCCGATCCGACACTCATCCTGGATTCAGAAGGTAAGGATCAGTTCGGAAGGAGATGCGTTCTCTTGCGCGCTAAGTGGTCGTGCGGTGTGTGCAGACGATTCTCTCTCTCTCTTTCTGGAGCACTCACTCACTAGTGGTTGTTTGTTGATCGTTTGCGCTCGGGAAAAAGTAATGGATTATTGCGCGGATCGTCTGATCAGCGGTGGTGGTTTCCCTTCAGGTGAGAATTGGTTTTATTGTTTACTTTGGATTACATAATCCATGGATCTTTCCTGGATTTTGGTTCCATGGATTTTGTCAAGCAGACAGAATGATTTTTAACTATTTAATAGAAATATTTTAAAACAATTATATATATTTATGATCATTGTCAGATAGGTTGGATTATATAATCCATGGATCTTTCCTGGATTATGGTTCCATGGACTTTTTTAAACAGACAGAATGAATCATAACTATTTAATGGTAATATTTTAAAACAATTATGTATACTTATGATCATTGTCTACTTGGATTAATAATCCATGGATCTTTTCTAGATTATGGCTCCATGGATTTTGTCAAACGGACAGAATGATTCTTAACTATTTAATAGTAATATTTTAAAACAATTATATTTATGATCATTGTCAGATAGGTTGGATTACATAATCCATGGATCTTTTCTGGATTATGGTTCCATGGATTTTGTCAAACAGACAGAATGAATCATAACTATTTAATAGAAATAATTTAAAACAATTATGCATATTTATGATCATTGTCAGATAAGTTGGATTACATAATCCATGGATCTTTTCTGGATTATGCTTCCTTGAATTTTGTCAAATAGATAGCATGATTCTTAACTATTTAATAGAAATATTTTAAAACAATTATGTATATTTATGATCATTGTCTGATTGGATTATTCTAAAAAATCTTAAAAAGAAGATTTTATAAATGTCACAGGATAAAATTTTAACTTTTCTGTTTTATAAGGTTTTTTTTTAGCTTATCCAACTTTAATTTATTTATAAGTCCCAGACTTTCTTACCAAGTTTTCCAGAGAATTTCATTACAGTGCCATGTGTATATTTTAGAAATTAGAAATCTTGCAATATTTTTGACTAATTTTTTAGATTAACTAAAACTGATCCATATAAAAATCTTCTGAGCGAAAATAGTGAATGTATGAAGTTATTTTTTTAAATCGATGATTAAGCATAGATTCATAAAGAATCCGATTATTAAATAGCTAGAATTAAGGTGCAAAAAAATGCAACCCCTATTCTTTTTCATATATAAATTATTATTTGAAGCATTTTAAGTAATATTGTAAAATAGGTTTTTGAGTAAATTTAATTGGCAAGCACACATCTCTCACTCTTTCTAATATATGCAATTATAATTTTTGGTGATAATCATTATAATAAAAAATCTCTCCGGACATTGAAAGCTATTAATTGTTTTATGATATGAATCGTTTTATCTGTAAAATACTGATTCTATTAATTCTTTAATAAAGTTTTAAATCACATCTTAATACTTAATTCGCACGTCTTAATTTGTTATTATTTTAAAAATAACTATACAATTTTCTGTTTTTTTTTTTAAATTATCCAATTTTTTTAAATTCCGTATTTTATGTTTTTGAAATTCCTCAATTTTTTTAATATTTATTTTCGAATAATAGAAAGTAAGACATTTCTCAATGCATTTAGTATTTTACTCGTAATTATTTTTAAAAAATCTATAAAATGACATTTAGTTTAACGTTTTTTAAATTTTTATTTTAAATGGTCTTTTTATTTGCTTAAAATGAACATTTGAATTTAATTATAAAAAGCCCATTTATCTTATTTTTGTAATTACTTAGAGCATTAAAAAACGTTTGTGTGTGTTTGAATGATTAATTTTTGAAAAAAGATAGCATTTATTAAATTCAAACACGATCAAAAATCGTTTTCCCTTTTGTAGTATATATTCTTTTTATTGAGTCGAAATTATTGCTTTTAAGGCATCGATTTGTATACTTCAATTGTGCCTTATATCAGAAAAAGAGATTTTTATTACTATTTTTCATTTAGAATGAAATGCGGATAAAACATTTAGGTGCTGAAGGCATTTATTTTATAAAAGCGAAAAAAAAAATAACTATTTGTTTTTTACTTACCTAGATTTTATTTAAAAAAATATATATCAGATTATTTGTTTTATAAACTTTAATTTATTAGAAAAAAGTAAGAATGAATTTGACTTTTGATTATTTTACTGATAAATCCATTCCTACATTGCAATCTTTTATAAAAGTAAAGACCATCTTCAACTGTGCTTTATATCATAAAAAGAAATTTTTATTAGTATTTCGCAATTTTCATTTAGAATAAAATACGGATAAAACATTTAGGTGCTAAAGGCATTTGTTTTATAAAAGCAGATAAATTTTTAAAAAGTTACTTACTTGGATTTTATTTTTTTTTAAAATATATCAGATTCTTTGTTTTATAAACTTTAATTTATTAGAAAAAATAAGTAAGAATGAATTTGACTTTTGATTATTCTACTAATGAAGCAACTCCTACTTCTTAGTCTTCTTTTATTGAAGTAAGACCATTTTTTTGTCAGTTTGTTGTAAAAAGCCCGTCGAATATCAACAAAATACCATGAAGATACCATTAAATAAATTTATACCAAGTGGCCATTTTTGAATGGCCCTAGTCGCATCGTACCCATTCGCGTTTATACCTTCTGGTGTGGTCTGCACTCAATGACCACACATTTAGAGTTAATTTTACTGCTCATATTTCACATCAGTGTCTAACGCAGACGAAGAGATTTGACCCAAACTTCTACAGAAATGCGATGTCCCTGCTCTTGTGATGTGTACCGAAAATGGTCCATTTGAAAAGGCTCGTGCGGAGTTATTGTACCACTGGAAGAAAAGGGCCCCCCAATCTCCAGGTGACAAATGACGAAATACTTTACCTCCCATGTTTCTATAGAAATGACCGGAGGCGGTTTTTGACGGGATGACCGATGACCCATAAGTGGACAGTCCTCCTCTTTACCGCTTTATTACCTCAATTGAAAGTCGAGAGAGACTTAGTAAAAAGGTAGATTTTGTCAATTGTCAATGGAATTCGGGGAGGTCAATAAGATCTTGATTCGAATAATCAGATTCTGTAATAGAACATTCCGAATACTTTTTTCTATTTAATATTCTTGGTTGGCTTTGGAATGATAACGTTACAAATAATTTCGTTTCATGCGTTTTGAAATTTCTAGTTTTGGTACTATAGCAGCTGATAGCTGTTTATGTTGCATGTTTTGAAATTTCGATTTGATACCACAATTTTGATAACTTTATATTATAACGTTTTAAAATACCAATTTTATATTAAAACTGTTCATGTCATGGTATTTTGAAATTTCAAAGAGATATTACAGCTCTAATAACTCTATAGATCATCATTAAATTCTGATTATAATTTTCGTCGGTTATATTCTTTTTTAAATTTAAATTTATAGTTTTAAAATTATGTTTTGCCTAGTGTTTTTGAAAAATTTCACTTGAATAGCAACAGTTTAATGTTTTGTTGTCCGATTCACTATATATATTTATATAAAACCAATGGAATTAATTCCTTCAAAACTTTCTCAATTAATCTCTAAAAATGTAATACTCTTTCCCATTTGCATAGATTTATGGCCTTTAGACAAGACCATGAAAATCATTTACGATCATTTTCACTCAGTGTTCACTTCAACTATAGTGCTCAGATTTTTATTTTTAGAGTCCCTCATAAGGGAGTTTGAAACTTCTTAATATAGTATAGAAAATCTGGACTTGCATTTTAATGGCAGTGTTGAATAACAAAATTTCTACCTTTATTATGAATCTAACGTTTTAGTTGAATATAAAAAGAAATTTTTGGTGATTTTTCGGCGATCAGTCGTTGGCATGTTGATAATACAGAAGTAATAGAAAATCGAATATATATTTTAGATGCCTTTTTGACACCGATTGAAACCCTAGTTTGATATACAACCACAATTATAGTCGCATGAACACATATCTAATTAAATTATTTTAGTCATTACGTTTTTAAACTATCACATCACATTCATACGAAATTACAAACGGACAGTCAACCCTTTTACAGTTTTACCATAACATTGATAAAAACCCACCCTTTAGATTCTTAAACTGCGAACCAAATTTTATTTATTTGTGTTGTGTTTTTAAAGAATGTATACATATGCATTCAAAATTACGGACTAACAGATTTAATTCAAAATTTGATAAGGATCGATAATTAGACTCTAAACTTGTAAACTACATTTTATTTACCTCGCTCTTTATGGTTAGTTGTTATCGCATTTGCATACTTGCTCTGAATGGATTTCATTTAAAATTTAATAGAAATCTACAAATTTTGTGTGTATACCAAAATTCATATACCAAATCCATCCAACTCAAAGCTTTAAGTCATCATGTTTGCAGACTGACGGACATAATTCCAAATATTATTTATTTATTTATTTTGTTCAGAGTGGAGATCATGAGAATTCGTCTAATTCTTGTATTCGAATTTTTTTTAATGGTAAAAATATTTCTTTTTTTACTTCGAAAACCGCAAGGAAATTATCTAGTATCATTACAAATGAAATCGTTTAACTTTTGCTACCATGAACATGAATCTCGGTAAGCATAGAACTAGTGTAATAACGTAAAATATTCGGTGATGCAGTCAAAATTTTTTAATAAAAACCGAGCAGCTGACATTCATTGGGTGTGCAGGTAGGGTAGCCATGCACTTCTACTTTGCGTGTCGCTCGCTTTGACAGGCTTGACGAATTGCGCTATTCGGCGAAAGAGCGACTGACCCTCGTAATTCAGACAGAAGGTGGACATTCGCTTGACCTGCGTATACGTAGAGCCGTAACAAATAAAATTGTACCCATATATAACTGTTTATAAAGTATAGGACTTAAGATTCGATTAAAATTGACATGGAAAATTATTTTTAAGAATTTTTCTCCGTTTTGGAATATTAAAATACGTTTCGATATTTCGAATATTTATTAGAAAATAAAAATGTAGTGAGTATTTTCTGTTTTTAACGGTGCCATTCCATTTTATAATCGACAGAAATATTCTTTATTTGTTTTCCTTAATTAGCGTTTTTCTTAAAATTTGTTTCGGCGTTATCTCTATTTCGTATCTAAAATTACAGCTCAAGTTATAGATATTTAATCATAACAAGCAAATTATTGTATCAAAGTAATAATTTTTGATAATTCTTTTTAATATGAAATACGCAGAATAGTAATATTTTTGACTACATGGTCTTGTAACTAAATTTAAATTTTTAACTAAAAAATTTGAGCAAATTTTTTAAATTTTTAATCTTTTAGGAATAATTAAATAAGTCTATCATATTTATAAATTATAAAAAAATCTATCAGTTTATGTAAACCTATATTAAGGTTAGCTTACTTATTAATTTTTTATCGCATACATATAAATGAAGGCATCGTCAACTAGAACACATGAATTTGAGAATTAAATCAAATTTGTCTATATTGTTTTGTTTTTTTACTTGCTGGTGGCATTGAGATGTTATTGTATTCGCATATTTAAAACACTATTTTAATACTTTATATAAAAAGAGCAAATTTAATATTAAATATCGAATTTTAAAGTGAATACTGTAAAATAATGTTTTATTATTTGTTGATACATTTAAAAGAAAGACGCTAAGATTAAAGCGACACTACATAAAATGTATTTGTATCTTTAAAACCAGTAAATAAAATTTAGATATAATTATTTTAATGGCTGACTTCGGGAGCTTTTTCAAAACATTTAGAAATTCTTATTTACTGAATCCGAAATACTATTAGAATGCTGAAGGGGGGGGGATCTTAGGTGAGCATGGAACTTCTGCGAAGGCAACAATTAAAAACAAATTTGTTCAAAAAATAGGAATCTCGAATAAATAGAAAAAGAAAAAGAAACAAACCCGAGCCAGGCAGATACAAGGAAAAAGAATGCATTTCTTGACCAATCGCAACCTTCTAATCAACAAACACATGAGAAAAAGCTGAAAACATGCAGCAAGAAAAGATTCCTTCACGGGATTTGGTTTGCCTCTGATACAGTCCCGCTCTCTGTCGACTCAGGTGGCCGCGGATTGGTTGTACATTCCAACCTCCACCAAAAGAAGCAACAATTGCAAAAGAAAAGGCAATTTAGAGTTAATTTCACGTACTGGACCTGTTTTTGGTGGTTAAATTTAAAGAAAAAATATCACTAATGCAGCGGGTCATTTGTTTTTGTTCCAAAGTCTGTACCATCGATTAGCAAAGCAAGAGCGCGGACACCCACCAGGCTCAGCTGTTTGGGAGAGCGGGGTTGACGCATTCTTCCCCAAACTTTTCGGCTTCCCCAAAATGTTCGATTTGGTTGGGAAAAATTATTTATAAAAACTGTCTGGACAGAAAGTGCTTTTCCTTCTTCCACCATTGGAGTGGAACATGTAAGGCTGTTCCTTTGTGAGATTTTCCGTAAAGGCGAGAAAAGCAATTTCGGGAACTTAATTTTATTAAATAATTTTGTTATTAGAAAGCGTAGAGCAATCTATCTCGCATTATGTAAATGTCAGAAAAGACAGAATGACCTCATTTTAGATGTTTGTGCTTTGTTATGCTGTATGAAAAATTAAGTATCGCATGAACTTTCCTTTTTCTTTTACAAGTATCTTCATCGGTATCAACAATAAGGCTGTTATTATTGCTTAGTGTGCAACTGTTTATTATAGGCCATATTGTCCGCAATTAATAATGAAATGCAATGTCCCTAATTAAGAGAGTTGAAATTATTAATTAATTAAAATTAAAATTTTCTAGTCGAACTGAAAACAGCCAGAGGTAGACATTTAGATTGCATTATGGGAATATTGATGCATTCGGAATGTAGACATTAAAATTCTGTCGTTAAAAATTTTACGACCTAGAAAGTATTGTGATTTCCAAAAAAAATAGATTCGGACGTTTTGACTTATCTCTTCGATAAGATCCGGACTCAAACCAGAGAGGAGGATGGGGGATTTTTTTAAAATATATCCATTTGTTCGTCTTTGAGCACAAAAATGCAAAGTAAGTGTAAAGTAGAATGTGATATGTGATTCTAACATATCAAAGCGTAATTCTCTGTAGAAAATTCAACCCATATGCCCATCCTGTATATGCTAACGCAATGTAAAGAGAAATCTGACATTTGATTTTTATCGCAGAATTGGGCGTAACATGTTTGATGAAATCCATTGTAGAATCCACCTATCTATGGGTATGAATATCTATGAACATTTAAACGCGATAACTCTTGAAAAAGATAAGTTATATTAATGAATTTTTGCTTGTGGTCTCAAAATCAAAACTGAAAATCTGCGTCAAGTTTTGAATACAAAATCAGAAATATTCAATTCTCTTCACTGCATGACAAAGTTAAACGCATAACTTGAAATTTTATGGGGAAAAAAAGAAAATCGTGGGATATAGTGGTTTTATAATGGTGTATGCTTTTTAAAAATCGACGTGTCTTATCAATAATTGCATAGATTCTTTGAACTATTCTATAGATTCTTTTAAATAAAATGTAATGTACAGAATATCTTAAGATTATATGATTGCTCTATTAATCAGTATTAAAAGAAATATTAAAAAAGAAAGGAAAGAAATAGGGAAATATAATGGGAATGGTGGTCTTCCTGAAATTTTCCCGTATACTCTCCAATAAAAGTATGGTTCTGCCTGCCACCCTAAATGAAACTGTGGCAAAGCAGTAAACACCACAAATGCTCATTTTATATTTTCAGAATCCCGTACATGAGCATTTTGGGCTTTACAGTATTGTTAAGAAATCATTGAATACATTTTAACGCTTTTTTTTTCAACAAGTTAGGCTAAAAATTTGATATAAAATTATAATTTTAGTTTTAGTAAATAGATCAAATTCCGAATTTCATTTTCGTGTTATCGTGTTTACAATCATTAGAATGTGCAGACTGAAAGACGTATAATTTAATAATAGTTTTAGTTTCAAATTTGATGCAGATCTACATTTCATATGCAAAAACTATGTACCAAATTTTATCCATACTTCTGTTAGCTTTTTGTAGTTATCATGTTCACGAGCATGCGGAAAGACAGATTTTATGTGAATGGATTTCGGCTAAAATTTGATGGGAATTTACAAAGTTGATATAAAAACAGCATGAAAAACTTCATCAAACAACATTTTGAATTATTGACTTTATAAGCTAAAAATGTGCTTTTTCAACATTGGAATTTTTCAAAATCTCGAGTTAGAATTTTTTGACATTTGTATATATTACCTACAAAAAAACTTTTTTTTTAACAATTGGAAAAATTCCTTGTTTTAACAGTGATTTTGGATACAAATCAATCTGTTTTAATCAGCAGGGTTGACGAGAGGGTCTTGTATTATTTCTTCTCTGGCACCAGGGTTGTTTAAAAAGCAGTCCACGGGGAATAATATGAGAGCTGTTAATTGCATTTAGTTGCTGACGGGAAACGGAGACTAGTTAACGCCTAATTTATCCGCCCCTAATGATCGAAGAGCTTTCTGTCCAATTAAGAAGCGGCAAACGACACTCATGGCATTTTTGCGTCGAAGTTAAAAAATATGGGAGGGGTGAGCAACGGATATCCGTCTCTGGTCTGGCGCAATTCCGAGTCCCACTTCCGCCCTCACATGTATTGTCACCCCCTCCCCGTTGGAAACTGAGGTCGGGTTATGCACGCCCCCCCCATGCCAAATGTATCGTAACACACGTTTGTTATTTGTACGAGAGGTAAAGCGGAGGCGCACTTTTTTGTGTGTGTGAATCAGTGCTGGTGAAAGTAGATAATATGCGCTTTTTTTGCGGGTAAATTTGTCTCATAATTGAATCGAGAAATAATAAATTTAGTAAAATAGGATTTTATATTAAACTAATAGCATTTATTATACATATAAAAGAGAATTAAGAGAAAATTAGTTAGGTTTTTCTAAACTTAATATAGGAAAAAGATTTTTAAAAATATTATTTGAATAATAAGTTTTTGTAATGTATTGAATACCAACACGACACTGATTTAGATAAGATGACAATGTCACGATTCTGGTTTAGATAGTTGAAAACAGTTTAAAAAAATATTTTATATATTGCAGTATATAAATTATACAAATTTAGATTATATATATAATATTGTACAGATTTTATGAATATAAATAACATTTTATATTATTTAGATTTAATATTAAAATATATTTCATTTATTTTATTTAAATGATTTCTATTAAAGCTATTTTATTACAGAAATTATCTATATATACTAATCAACATTTATTACTGTTGGAAATAAAATTTGCATAAAACAACTCGTTTTAAGCTTTATTTTGGAATATTTTTTATCTTTTGGGGGGCGACCAATTAACTGTTTTGACCTCTTCGGAAAATGCATATCTAAATTATCATAAGCATATATATATTATATAAATGTAATAAATAATTAATCATCAATATAATAATGGAGCACTTTTCTATTGTACTTTTTCCGTGACGAATATACTTGTCAGAAAAATTAACTCGTTAAGAAGACATATAACACCACATCTTTAAATTTCTAGAGAAGCATCACTATGGATAAAAAAGTTTCAATTAAAATTTTTTTTTAATATTGTATATGCCATTGATATATGTATAAGTAATAAATTAGATAAACCCTTTAAAATAAAATTGAAATTTTGTTAAATATGGATTGCTGTTTTTGATAAATACGTTTATTTAATTAGAAATTATTTTTACTATAAAATTAATAAATAATTCTGAAACATTTAGAAATATTTATATATAACTTTGAAACTCTTTCTTTTATTTTAATAAGTTCAAGCTCGGCATTTATTGTTTGTTCACTCACACTCAATTAACCACTGATAATTGTGTTTCATTTATTAAATTGTTTCTTTCTATAGACGTTTATCTACGTTTAATTCGTTTATGTGCTAAAATAATTAATTTAAGTTTTAATGATTGATGATACTTAAATAATTGATAATTTTGGAATTAAGTTTTAATAATTGATAAGTTTGGAATTAAGTTTTAATAATTGATAATTTTGGAATTAAGTTTTAATGGTTGATAATACTTAAATAATTGGTAATTTTGGAATAAAACTATGAGTTCTTTATAAATCTGTTTAACTGTTTTTATAATAAGTTTTTTTCTAACTTTTTATGTGCATTTTGGCGTCATTTGATGACCCACTGAAAGTTCCGTTAGAATGAAATGACTATTTCTTGTCCTCGATGCAGGGTCTAAAAAGGTTGATAGGGCGCCCTGTGTGTGTGTGTTTTGGTATGTTCAAAGTGTGCCAAAGGTGTCGCATCCCACATGCGGACCTTGATCCCGGGCTGGGCCCCGACTTCGGCCCTTTACCCTGAGATCCGTAGGTTGGCATCTCTGTCGATCGTTTGCTTTTGTTACATGAGTGACGACTTGTTGCATTTCCTCAAGACCTTGTTCCTGAAAAAAAAAGTTTTGTTTTTGAAGATTGAACATTAATTTTGAGCCACCGTTGTGTCTTTAATAGTTATAAGTTTCTATTATCTTCCAATTTCTTTTTTTTTCTATATTTGCAGAGTATCAGTTTCACAGTGATAAGTAAAATTATTCGTTTCACGATTAGATATACAAGTTTAAGATAATTGTTATAATAATATAGTTTAAACAGTAACAAACGTATAGAATATCAAACACTGACAATGTCAAACATTGTATTCAATAATTGAAATGCTATTATATTTTAAGCATAAAATATTAATCAGATCAAACCATTTTCTTATTCGAATTCATATATCTTCAATTTGTACTAATCTCGTCTTAATTTTTAGCTATATAACATTCTATGTATTCAGTTTGTTTAACCCTTTCATATATGATTTTACAAAAATGAGGAATTATGATTGCAAGTTTTAATTTTGCCGCTTAAAAATGTTTTCAATTTTTTGCCAAATGAAGTGCATAACTATAAATTTGAATAATTTTAGATAATTTGGCATCCGAATTATTCGAATTCCGATAGGTATATATTTCCCATTCAAATTTAGTGCAACAAAAAATGACACAAGTATTTGAACCATTAATTAAAAATTTAAATAAATTAAAAATATGGATATCATTACCCTTTATTTTAATTAAATAAAAATATTAAAATTAGTTCCAAATTTTTTTTAATATCTAATGTTTAAAAAAAAGAAATATATATAAAAAAAAACCCGATTAAGTCATTGGAAGAAGAATACGAGTATATCTAGAATAAAGTTTGGGTCTCAAATATTTTATAATTTAATCAATATTTAGTCAACTCAATATTGAAGATGATATTCGGTAATATTGGAAATAGGTAATCCAAAAAGATAATCATTTATATACGAGAATTTTATACCAACCGAGAACCACGAGAGCATCAGTTGTGTTGATTACCCTATTTGTACTATTTTCGGCATATTTCATAAGAATTTGTATTTTTTCTAAACCAATATTTTAAAACAAATAGTACAAAACCAGTGCAAATAGCCCTCAGATTGAAATTACTTTTCCTAAATCTCTTCTTTAATTGAATTGGAATAAATGACGCATTGAAATAAGATTTAAGATCTTAAAAGAAGATCTTGTTTGTGATTTTTTGTCACTAAATTTAAAAATGCATCATAAACTCAGTTTACTCTATGAAATATTTCTCTGTTAGTTATTTTTTAACTGGTGCCAAGACTCATTTAATACTTTTTCCCAAGGGACGGTGATCCAAATAATTTCACATTACAAATACGTTTTATTTATAATATTATTTGTGATTTTTGACACTAAATTTAAAATGCATCATATATTCAGTTTTACTCTACGAAATACTTCTCTTAGTTATTTTTTAACTGGCGCCAAGACTCTTTTAATAATTTTCGCCAAGGCGCTCCGATCCAAGTAATTTCACATTACAACAATAACGAAGTCAATTAATTTATTTCAGTCCAGCCGTCTTATTTGACTCCCCGCCCCCGCTGACTTCCCCGTACATGACTGGGCAGTGCCTATAGATAATAAGGGTCGATAGCGAACTTTGTAGGCACGGGCAAAGGGAAGAAAACCGCAGCAGCGCCCCGTAATGGATTGAATGCATGAACAGAATTCATCGCATCCTCCGTCCGACCTTTAGGGATTCCCAGAGGCAAAAAGGGACGTCTGATGGAATCGACCGATGGAAACCCCTTTTTCCCAGATTGTTCCGCGATTCGGGACCATCTGATCAAACAATGTGGGGAGGCAAACATGTCTATCTGAGGATAACTGGGAATCGATCATTTCCTGGTCAGAGAGGGCTGCTGGATGGGTTCTTGCCGATAGAAGAATGTATTATTGGATTAGTAGGGAAAGACAGGGTGGATTTTTCCACCATCCCCCCGTTTTCAACAAGGAAATTGAAGTTTTTATATGAATGGTTATTTCGAAAACCTTTTATTGGTGTTTAAAGAAATGTGTCGTAACCGTAACTTAAATTTATAACAAGTAATATAAAAAAAAACATTATTCGGTTCCTGCTTAGATTAACAAAGAAATTTTTTATTTTAGTTGCCGTTCATTAGATAATTATGAAACAAAATTATTAAGTATAAAAAAATGAATGATTTTCACAAGAATTGAACTCGCATTCTTCAACTTCGCGTGAAAAATATTGATATCCTTGCAATTTATCGATGGAGGTACTGCCTGTTGATTTCAATTTTCATTACAATTTGCTAAAACTCAATTTAAAGAATTAAAAATGAATTAAATTTAATTAATTATGTTTTAAAAAACTTTATTAACATCAGGTTTCATCCACTGAAAGTTTAAAAAAACGTGCTTGAATTTGAGTGGATGAATACAAAGTATTTTATTTCTCAATTTTATGATTTAGGATATGAATGCAGTTTTGATATATAACTTTTTTTTTCCTTTATAAAATACTTAAGCTATCATTCAAGGTTAAATTCCCTCTCATTTTGAATTTAAGGTATGAGTTTTAGTGAATATAATTTAAATTTAGTACGCATTCCTTGGGAAAATACTTTCAAAATGCAAAAAAATTATGTGTTTTTTAAAAAATTCTTTATTTTTAAAAACTGACACGGTGCTTCTAAATCCATTGTCTCCAATTTTACTATGCCTTTTTCTTCTCTTAGCACAAAGGTGTCAAATTTACAGCCCGTAGACAGTCCATAACGATAGTCTCTAGAGTGCAGCAAATATTGTACGCTAGGAAAAAAATGTTTAATGAAACCTTGGGGCTTTAAAATTTAAAATTTCTGTTCTTTGTAATTAATAATTATTATTAAGTCATAATTATTGCCAATCGTGTTGCATCCGAAACTTTAAAGCTAAGAATTGATTTAGAAAAAGGAATTATAAATTTCAAATCTTTGAATTAAAAAATTAACTCGATTTTTCCCATTATTATGAAATCAGTATCTAATCATATGCAAATGCAGGTAATAATGACTCAAAGCTGCTTATTTGTGAAGACAGAATTCAATGATTCTGAATTTTACAAATATTTGCCAGTCAGAAAAGTATCTTGAAATTTTATCATGTGAAACTATTTTTATGCTTTGAAGCATTTACCAGTTTCACTAATGAACAGAAATTAGTTCTTACCAGATAGAAAATTGATGACATTCAAATTGGACAGATTTTGAAATTAACCTCTTCAAACAAGATATCCATCGAAGTTGGAGCGATGCTAATTGAGAAAAGATACCAAACGTCGAGTAGAAAATATTAACACAAGTGTCATCATTATTCATTTGTTTTTATATTGTTTGGCACAATAAGCAAGTTTTTATGAAAAGTAATCTTCTATTTTCCTCGCAACCTACACTTACCTTTAATCTGTTTATCTGACCCTTTTAAGTATTTAAGTGTGACGCCCTTGCTCTAGTATATCAAATTATAGGCCTAATCTTCCCTTTTTTAATGTCCACAAGACTCTTAAAATGCTCAGTTACTGTCAAATATGATCTGTAACAAGAAAGTACTTATTTATAAGAATAAGAAGTAAGTGTTTTCAAACTATAGTTCTAGATATCAATTTTTATACCTACTCAGAAACTGTGAAACCATCGTTTGCATAATTATCTTATTTTCTGAAGATATAACCATTAAATAAATTCTTGTATTGACTCTATCTAAAAAGGAGGCAAAATATCCTCTTTCGGGAGTAATTCAAATAAAAAAGACGTTTTGGACCGAAAATTCGTTATCAAATGTACTAAGGTCAATGTTTCTCTAGCTTCCCTTACCTTATGCTTACTTCTTCGTGATCATTTCTTGTGGACAAGTTAGCAGTGCTGTGTCTGATTGAGCAAGGGCGTCTCCTTGTGTTAGAAGGTTGACGTCATCGTGAGTCAGTACAAGGCGCCAATCCTGTTAGCGCCCCCGTGGGACTTATGTGACAGTAGGGGGGCACAAGACGATGGTATTATAGCATTCATAAGTACAAATAGGGTTAGGATGCGTACTGCCGCATCTAAATGTTCGCTTCCAGAATCATTTTGAGGAAGGAAGAAATGAGAAGGCTGCATTATTTTTTGAAGAGAATGTATATTCAAAATTTCAGAATAAAGATTCTTTGATTAATCATCAGTTTTTGAGAGATATTAATATTTAGATTTAACAGAAATTTTTTTAATCCCAAATTAAGCTTCTTATACCTTTTATACTTGAGTCCCTTTCCAAATGGAGAAATATTTCTCACTCTCATTAAATAATTTTAAAAGAAATTAAATGGTAATAATTGGACAAAACTGAATAAATTTTGAAAATCAAAATGTTATTTTAATTCCTTTTTTTTTCACAAACATTCTTGATATATAAAATAAGATGATTTGAAAGTATAACGATTTCAGTGTTTTCTACGCGATTCCATTTGGAATTTCAAATTACATTCCAAAGAATCCAATTTTTAAAACTGGTAGCGCTGAACCTTTATTGTCTCCTTGCCATATATTTTTAAGTGTCATTATAATACCGACAAATCTTTTTGAATTAGTTTTATAAAATGTTTTCATTCTAATTATTTTGTTTGATAATTTATTACAAAAATATTCTGCATTGAAACAAAAATATCCTGCACTGAAAGTTCGCGGTTTTTTTAAAAAATCATTCTTATTGCATTAACAACTTGCAATTGCAAAAATACAAGATATAGCTTGAGTTTCTGAAGTACGATTTTTCATAGTTTTAATATATGATATTAATAGAAATATTTCATAGAAGCAATGCATTCCTAAATTAATTTTTGATTTTGAGCTCTTTTTTAAATGTGATTCGGGGCTCTACAATATTTATCTCCGGGATTTTGTGTAAAAACGCATAAGGTTTATAACTTCGAAAAACCAGAAGAAAGCAGAACAAAAGAATATATGCAGCGATTTTATTCCTCTGGGCGAACCGGGGAGGAGAAGGTTATGGAATCTCCTTTTAGCGCCTCGCTATTTAAGAGCGGATCGTGCTTAGAAATCAAAATCCATTCCTTGTTCTCAATCATTCGCCATCGATTAATCGATCGATATCGGAAGAGAGAGAAAGAGAGAGAGGGGTTTAAAAAGAAAGAGGAAGGCCAGAACAAGATCTAACCATCTGACATTTCGTGGTGGTCAAGTCCCCAAACCCGATCGCGAAAAAGAAGGTGCCTGCCAGACACCCAAAAATGATCGGCACGGCGGCGCGAGGCAAAAAGGAAAGGAAATTTCAAAACCAATAAAAGCTAACGACCTGTCTTGGTTATTTCGGGTGCCTCTCTCTACTCTAAACAAGAATGTGCTTTCCCTCAGACTCTAACTTCGGTTTCGGGCCCAACTCTCTGGTAGTGGTTTTTGAAAAGGGAAGAAAAAAGTTTTGTGTTTGTGTCTAAACCTCGTGATGGATTTTCTTTGTAACTGCGGCTGAATGAAGCAGCAACAATCTCACCAGTTTCTTTCCGAAAGAACATTACTGGCAAATCTCGGCTTCCACTCTGTTTTGGAATGACTTAGGAACTCGCGTACCGAATTGAAGATAAGATTTCCCTTAGTATTAAAAATGGATAATGGTTTTATTTCTGTAAAAAGGCTTAGAGGATAGTGATACAGATTGTCGTTTTTTTTTAATGCATATTTCGCTATTTACTGAGAGATGGTATTGATTGTAAGAGATTTCAAATATATCTTTATCATCCCATTGATTCGATTATTCATTAACTATTTCAATAGAAATACTATATTTAAGTGCTATTACGAACAAGACATTTCAGTATAAAATAGTTATAAAATTTTCAAATACAATTCAAAAAAAATTCATAAAATCTAATTTCCCATTTGAAATAATTAGTTTCAATAAAAGAAAATCCATAACATATACAACAGAATTTAGTAAAAATATTTTTAAAAATGCATTTTAAAAGAATATAAGAAAAAAAAAAACCTCAATTATCTTTTCTAGAAACTTAAGATTATGGATTTGTTCTATTTTTCTTTATCTCGAAACAATTTTAAAATAATTAATTCCGTTTTCTAATCTTTTTCTAGCTACCTGTTCTATCCTCTAATATTATGCTTTCTAAAAATGGTTTGCATCAATTTTAGAAAGAATAATTTCATTTTCTGGTTACCTTTGTTTTCTATGAATTTATATATCCAGTAAACTATCGGTAAATGAAGGAGGGGTAAGGGGTAGCACGCTTATTAAAACTATCAAAGTACTACTCGCATTTATTAAACATTTGCAATTATGATAAATGATATAGGTGATAATAATGAACCAGAATTTCAAACTGTTTGAGCAAAAACTGAACATTTCGCATCGTTCCTTTCAGAAATCTTGAAGTTATGTTCTAAGCCAGTCATTCACTTTTCGAAGTCCATTTCTGCTTACCTTTACGCCAAAATAAAAAACACTGCCTTCTGGGTAATTTTCATTCATGTTATGTCCGTCGGAACTGAACTCTGTCCGAGTGCGACCAGATTACAACCTGTAATTGGGGGGAGATAATTCGATTTCGAATTATATTTACCCATCACCGAAGTCGCTCACCCGAGAAGTCGTCTTTCTGCCGACAGGCGTCCAGGGATGGCATGTGTCCGAGGACATGGACATTGGAATTACGGCACGCTTGCCCTCCGACCCTTCTTTCGGGACCACGTATCAGAAATGACGACACGCTCCAATGAGGAACCACTGACTCTGGAGAGATGAGCAGATTGCGAGATATTTCTGCAGCATGTGGAATTCTGGGTTATTTTGTTGCAATTCGGAGTTCGGAGTTGTTATAAAATTGCTGAGTTCATCATTTCAACATTTGGGCCCCACCTTATGTCACTATTTAATATAATAATTGTAATTATCTACTTATAAAATGACGCTTCACTATTTTATTGACATCAATATTTTCCTTGTTTTGACATCATTGATTTGTTGCATTTGATTTAAATTTTTGGAGTGTAAGGGTTGCGTTTTTGCCTTTTTTCCTCAAATGTTCGAAATGACTTGCTGAAAAGTAATAAAATTGGAAATGGAAGAACTTTTTTTTCTTCTTTTTCTTATAAATACAATTTTTGTGCACGATACCATTAATGTTATTTAAGATTGCTGTTTTATTTATTTTTTATTTATTTAATTATTTATTTTTGTTGACCAAAAAAAAAATAGCACCTAGAAAAAAATTTCATTACATTATAAAAAAAAATATATTCAAGTGCATTATTATTTATTACGAAAGAATTTTGAACGTTCAAACCACATGCTATATACTAGTTTAACGACTGAAATTGCCAAAATAGCAAAATCATTTCTTACCTTTTTTTTTTTTTTTTTTTGTCATCTTTATAATCGGCAAGTACCGGTTGTTATTAATAATAACCAATCACTCTACTAATAACCTTTCAGCGTAATTAATATCTCAATAAATTTTAATAATTATTATTAATACTAAAGGATAAAACACGTTACTCGCAACATTATATATTATTAAATGAATGAGAAATAGGAAAATTTGATGATTTTCAAATCACGTTTGGAACAATTATTGTGTATATTTTTTTAACTGATTAAAAATAAAATAATTATTGAAAAATTGAAAAATATGCGATCTGAAAAACTAATTGAAAAGATATTTCCTTAATGTCCACTAAGATATTAAAAAAAACTTTCTCATATTTCAATTGTTATATTAAATATGATTAAATTTTAAACTTATATAAGTGAAAAATTAATTGCTTTCTGAAAATTATACATAATATAAAATTAAACTTTGTAATTAGAACTTCTTCTGTGACGCAGCTTTTTAATTTCCCTCACTTTTCTAGAATTTAAATGTTCTCATATAAGAATCACTTCCTGATTCTTATTTTTGATTGCCATTGTTAACGCTTACATACAAAATAAAAGTTTTACCACAAGAGAAACATCAATTATTTAATCCATTAAAAACTTCAAATCATTCTGTGCTTTTCAACTTCTTTGAAAATCGCGTGCTTGTCATAACCAAGGCTATATGCTCTATCTTAACTCCAGGCATTTTATTACAACATTTAGAGTTCCCTAATTTTCGTGAAGAAAAATCGTCAGAGTGAAAAAAATATCTTATACAGTCTGCTTTCACCTATTTTTCAAGAATTCCAAACAACACTTATAAAAGCAATATACATCCCAGAATTGGGCAGCGATGCGCTTGGATTATTTTATTGTTCGAGTGGGTTCATTGCTGTCCGACGACGGTGATATGAAATGAGATGGCCAGTCAGTGGTGATGCTTATCATCCAAGACCACGAACCGCACGCGTGCTCTTTGCCCCTAATTTGAGCAGAAAGTGAAGGAAGCTGGACACGCTTCATCACACCAAAGCTTCCGTCTTCAGACGGTTCCTCGGACATAGCAGGACTGTTGACAGAAAATGGGCCTTCTTCCACACTCACCCCTCTATCTCTCCAAGAACATTGTTATTGTTCTTGAGGGCTTGATACCATCAAAACTTTCCAACATCAAGAACAATGGCCAGGAGGAACATTATGAATTTTCTTCGCAATTACAGATTATTGATCCTCAAATTGCTGTTCGGGGTGTTAGATGAAGCTAAAATTAACCTTTTTTTGGTGGACATTGGATTAAAATGACTTGTTGCTTTATTCTGTGGTTTAGGTAAAGTTTTTGTATTCGTACAAGTTCGACAAACTCTTGGAAAGCCGATGATGAATTGAATGAAATGTATTTTTTAAAGAAAAAGGTGCATCTTCTTTTTCAAAATTGCTAACCCTAGTGTATTATTTGAAAATATATGTATTATTAAGTACAAAAATACTTTTTTATAATTGTGTTTTCTTTAGTAGTTAGTAATGTATTAAGACTTAGTTTAAAGGTGAAATTTTTTCTCATTTTATTCTTTTACTTATTTATTTAATGATACAAAGTTTTAGAAAATAAGAAAGATAATTTTGCCTATGTACATCACACATTTATCGTGTTTCAAAAAAATGAGTCGAAGCAAATTACACGGTTCTAATGCTTTTTTGTACATCATTAATTTCTTATTTGGATAATAACATTTTCATTAAAAACCCTTTTATATAATCTTTGCTATACTTTTTAAATGACCATGTAAAAAATCTTTCAACTTAGGGAAAAATCACGTTTTATTTTCTTTAAATTCAGAACAAGAGAAATATTTTAATTGTCGGAATTATTGCGAAGTTGTCTTATTATTTCATGATATCAGTCTTTTCTATATTTGGTGTCTGGCACCACGTAGAACTTTCTATGACTAATACTGAATAATAAAAAGTCATCCAGGGTTAGCCCTGATACGGTTATTAGTGTCAACTTATCACAGAAAAGGGTTGATCCTCTGACATTTGCGGTTAATATTTTTTTGAATCAATCTTAATCCGGCTTATTTTCTTGGCGATATTTTTTCAGTGATGTTTGGATTCTTTGTTCTTGACAAATCCGTATTTTGCTCCGATTTATTTATAGGATTAAATTGTAGTAATAAATGTTCAAAATTAATATGTTGAAACTAATGCTTGGTGGATTGGTTTTTTTAATCCCATATTTAAGTAAGTATCTGTCGAAAATACAGATCTTCACATTTTTTCCCCTCGTATACGAAGAATAGAGAAAGTATAGTAATAGTAAAAAAATAAATAAATAAATAAAATTAGAATTCGAAATTTTGTAGAATTTTCACTTATTAGACCACCCTGAGTACGAAAAACACATTTTTGGAAAATGTTCTGTTTTTAGTCCAAAAACGTTTTGAGTTAGACATTTGAAATTTATTGTACATAATTAAAACGAAATTTGTAGACATCTATAAAATTTTGAGCAAAATTCGTTCAGAGGAAGTTCGTCTGTCTGGCTATTTGAATATAAATTAACACGATGATTAGAAAAATTAAAGAGCTAGATGGATAAAATATGGGATATGAATTCAATATTTATTCTGTAGATACCTGTCAAATTTTGAGCGTAATCCAGATAGGAGTTGATGTGTACTTTCAGAAACATTTAAATGTGATAAATCAAAAACACAATGTAAAGACATCAAATTTGGTCTAACATACATGATTGCGAACAACCGTTCCATGAAAGGTATTAATTGAGATAGCATCTTTGTTAGAGTGTAAGCGAGAAAGTTTTGGGGGAATCAATACCTTTTGTTTATATTTGGATGTATTCTGAAAGTTCAAATGATCTTGAGTTTTATTAACATAAATGACCTTTAAGTTTAGAGGTCATCTGTGCATTTGGCGACAGTTGATATTAATGGTGAGTATTTTATCTTTGCAGATGAGCGGGAAACGTACTCGTAGCTTCAGGATCGCGGTGCAGCATAGAGACCGGGAAGAGTTACTCAGGGAACGTGACCGAGCCCTGTTCCACAGTATGGTTGCCAAGATAGCTCACCACTTTTTGGCCGATGACAGAGACAGAAAATACTACGCGGACCGATACACTTGCTGCCCGCCTCCCTTGTTCATTCTCCTTATCACTTTCGTAGAAGTAAGTAGAGCCCATAATTCCTTTTTACACTTTGCATTTACGTTAAATGTCATCGTTAACCTTGAAGCTGTATCTACTATATTAAGGTAGATAGTGCTTCAAGGCTTGTTGACATCCTCATATAAGGATCGCTCGAGGACTTTCTAGAATACATAATACCAATAAATGACCTCTGCAGTGTTTTTTAAGTAGCCAAAATTAGTGAAATAGAAAGATTATTCGATGGAAAAAAATATTTGACACCGAAATCAGACCAAGTTTAAATAAGGATTCCTCTAATGCAATTCATCTTTTTTTTTCTTTCAATAAATAGTTTTTTTGGCAGAATTATAAATGTTCTGCACGAAATACCCATTTTTTTAGTTATGATACCACTAATAAAAAGTGCCTCGTATTGGTATTAGATGCATCTATACAAGGAAATCAACAAAAGATACCTATGCTAAAAGATACGCCAATATATAATTTAATTTATACCCTTTAACGCAATTGATTTTATATAATTTAATGTACCATTACCCTTAAAAGGTGCAATACCTCATTATTCCCGTAGACTCTACAAGAGTAATTATTATCTTCAGATTTCTTTTGATTCTAAACCTCTATTCTTGTCAAGCATCTTCGGCAAATCAGTCTTGACAAAGAAGGCAGGGAGCAAGCAGCAGTTGAGTGGTTTTTCCGGGGCGTAAAAATAACGACCACCGTACTGTGAATCCTGCCGCCACGTTCTGGACGCGTGCCGTGGCAATCCACGTGTGGCGATGCGAGACTCGTTCATTAACAGTAATTTCTTTTGAGAGAACCCATGTCTTGAGGAGATCGTCTTTTATGCCAGGGCTATGGAGCGGAAATGGGTGTAGGCCACTTCTGTCACAAATGGAAAGCCATCGAGGCGAAGGTCGCTTTAAGATCCATACTTAATGTACGGGCACATTCTGCCAGGGACCGTGACTGTCCAAAACTTTATGCCGACTCACAGAATCCCCCTCATTGGCTTTCAACCCAGACCGCAAAGGGACGTTGCAGGAAGTCCCATCCTGTTGATAAGATCTGTTAAAGCAAGTATGTGCTTAGGATTCTGAATATGAACTGATTAAATTAAATAACTTGTTGCGTTCAAGTCGTTAATTTGTTTCCAGTGGCAACTAAGTTGCAAAGTGCAATTTATAGGAAAATTTCAATTTATTACCATTGTATTTGCAGCCAGATGCTTTCATAAAACACATTTGCTGAGTTAAAAACACAATAAAATAGAAACCTTTCATTAAAAAATATTTTGCAAAACCTTCTAAAAGTTATTATTAATAGTATTCTACGAAATGTTCTTTAGATTTTTAAATCGATCGGCAATGAAAATCTTACATATCTTCTCATAAGTTGTCAAAGTTTTTTAAAAAATCTCTTAATGAATACAGCAAAGATGTTTTAAGTTCTTACTACACAGAAACTAAGTCGTAAATTAGAAGCGTAGTACTTTCTACACCCCTGTTTGCCTACTAGACCACCCGCCAACTCCTGGTGCCTCTTAGTTCGTGCTTAATAGCTGATTTTCTTTAAAGTACTGAGTATTTACCACGACACTAGCGTGGCTATTTCTGTTGTTCTGGCCAAGCCGCTGTTCGCTTGTCAAAAATTACCTACACCCGTGTCCGATTTCTGGTGCCTGTGTTTTGACACGCGCAGGAGATGTTATGCGCAACACGAAATGTTAGCACAGATATGTAGTTCTTTCACTTTGCTCATTTTTTTAATTTCCTTTTGTTCCATGTAAGAGTGATAAGGAACAAAATGTGTCATTGGGAATTGAATTCAATTATCAAAATGCTGTGATGTCGGTAAAAAGGGAGATGCAATACAGAACTTTATTAAGAAGCTGACTGTCGCCAGTGATTCACATTTACTTTCTAGTTAATTGACTCCTTCTCTATTGCTATCAGAAAAAAGGAGTTAACTAGTTAATAAGTGGTCAAACACAGGTTTAGATAATGGTCAAGTGGCACAGGCTTGAGTCAGCATATATTGCTGAAATATGAATTATAATTATTTCTAAATTGAAATTGTATATAATCTTGTAAATGATAGATATGATAACTTTAAGTTTTCAAGAGCAAAATTCAATTAGGGTTTGTAAATTTTCTCGATGTTACAGTTTGTATTAAAATTTCTATAAACATGAGAACCCAATCTGTTAGTTTAATCCGAAGCTTCTCCAGACGTATACAATTAACCTACGATTGTAGAAATGGTACTTTTCCATTTTTTATATTAAAAAAAGTAGTTGAATGTTCTCCAAAAACAAAATTGTCAGTTAATATCGCGCAAGTTGAAAATTATTTATCTCGTGAGTCTCCCAAGGACTTTACTGGCAGCAAACAGTTTTAACCTTGGACGTATAACATGACTACAGATATTAGCACGAAATACCCTATTTCTTTAGTTTTTGATAGGAATTCTAAAGAAAAAAGCCTTACTGTACATTTAAAAAATATATATATTGCACGTGAAGAATAGTATGTAAATGTGTTTTGTTCCCAATGTTTTATTTATAAATTAATCTTATTCTTGCTTTAGCATGTGCTCATTTAGTTCCATTGTAACATAAAATTCTATCTGATTTTGAAAATTGGTATTAAATTAACCTTTATTAAAATATGGATATATTTTTGCCCATAAAAAGCATATGAAAAAAAACTTTCAGATATTACATAAACTATTATTTTAATTACTGAAATATTATCCAGGAAATTGAGATCCACCAGAAAAAATGGGCAAATTAAAAAAAAATGATAATTAGAGGAAATTATCCCGTGAGCCTATTTCAGTGCTCATATTTTTATTTTCTGTATCTCTCAAATAAGCATTTTGTATTTTTTATATACTAAAGAAAATCAAGCATGCATTTTGGAAGCTGTTTTAAGCAAAGGAAATTGTACAAAACTGTTGTTTTAGCAATAAAATCGCATGATAAATTTCATTTATTGAAATAGACATGTTTCTGAGTTATCACGTTAATATGCTTGCGAAAATATAAACCAATAAATGGCCCATATTTTGACTGATTTGATTCAAAATTTGGCAAGAATTGCGAGTTAGATTCTAAAATTCCCCGCCAAATTTTATCTGCCTAGCTTTTTACATTTTTGTACTCAATTGTATATAGACTGATGTATAATCTTTCTCCATATTGATTTCATTCCAAATTTGATAGAAATATACAAGTTTGGTATAAATGCCAAACCAAACATATGCGTCTAATTTAAACTTATTTTGAGTAATTATATTCACAGACTTAATTCCAAAAAAATGTCTTTCAGATTCAAATAGGTTTGAAATGTGCAATTTGGTAAAATTTTGAAGTCTAACTTTTTGAAGATAACAATGTCTTGTATATTTCAAAAAATATACAAGACAAATATTAAATAAAATAATAAACGAATGAATAATAAGAATTTAAATGTGCAATTTGGTAAAATTTTGAAGTTAAACTCTTTGAAGATAACAACGTCTTGTACATTTCGAAAGATAAAAACGAAAGTAAAGCACAGCATGAAATGTTAAAAGCAAATTGTACGTGACTCAGTATCTTTTGTGTTGAATTTACCAATCCCTTTAGCGTTTAAGCAGTAATTAAATGTCATCCGCTTTCATTTAATTGATGAAAAAAAAAATCCCGCTTTGATTCTTTAAGACACTAATTGTACAACATCGTTTCATAACTCGCGAAGCATGCCAGGTATGTAATTCACCAGTGGCTTAGTTGACTAACCTCACAAAAGGTCCGCTAGGATCCAGAAATAGTTAGCGCCTTAGCAAGGTCGCCTTGAAAAAGATAGAGAGCAAGCTGAAATGTTTGGATCAGGGTAAGGGCTCTTGAACTGTGAGCATTGGCTACAGTCCCGAAGACAGATCTTTTAACGTCAGTCTAGTAACTAGGTGGGTGGGCGACAGATACCAATGTTCCCATTAAGTATTTTGTTACCTCAAAGAGCGGCTAATACTTAATGTCAAATATGCCATTATGATGCGAGAATTTCAAATTTAAAGAAATAAAATTTTTAGATTCAAACAAAAAAATAAGATTAAAATTTATATATATAATCAGTCGTAATTCTTTGGAAGAATTTTTTAAGTGTAATTTTTTAAGTTGTATTCCACAGAAGTGGCAAGAAACATTTTTTGGAACAATTGATTTCTTAATTTAAAAAAAAAATTATATTCTGAAAGAATCTATTACAATTCTATTTACAATTTTTTCTTCTGATTTTTAACAATAACAATAAAAAGATGGAAATATAACTTAATAATAATTAATTATTTAAATATTATGATAACGTAGATTCTTGTGGGTTATTTTATCTGATTTTACAGAAAAGAAATATTCAATTATTAAAGATTTATATGCTTAATATTCAAATTTTTGTTAATTTTCTCAAATTAAAAATCGGAATATTCTTAAGTATGTAGTTATAGAATAAAACTTTAATAGAAAATAACTTATATTTGTTTCATAACATTTTTTTCCTTTTATAAAATCTGTATTTTTTTTCGTATTTTTAACACCTTTTAATTTAAAATAAAATAACACAAAAATACATAAAATCGTTTATGTAACCACGAAAATTATTAGTTACTGAATTTATGAACGTGTTTTATTTTTGTGATCGACAATAGCAACATCAATATAATTCATTTCAGAAATTTATAATTAAAATAATTGAATATGTTAAAAATTTTGAACATTCATAAATATAATATATAAACTGAAAACTTGTATAAATATTGTGTCCCGTTTATGCATTTAAAGCAGAAAAAAATTATGTTAAGAGATTTCATTTTTGGAATACAAGTTTAATTTGATGTATTTAATTTTTAGTAAACGAAAATTTTCGAATGTTCTTAAGAAAAATGATTGATTATAATGAATAGCAAATTTTAAGTTTAATGAAAAAATAATAATTTCACATTACCTAGACTGCTTTTCGCCGGAAAGGATTACGTCTGTCTCTATTTGGGGACAACCTTGGCCTGACATCGAGTTTTTTTGCTTCGTTGCTGTACCAAAAAATAGTCAACAAAAAGTCTGAGGAGTCTGTTTTCGCGTTCACTTAAGAGAAAAAAATTATCTTTAGCTCATCCAAGAAAACTTCGACTTGACTTATAGACTGTGAGACGAAACTGAAGTGCCAAATAATAATTAGTTAATAATAATTAATTTTAACAACTAATTTTGTTTATTACGACATATATTTAATTAGAAATTTTCAAATGTCAGTATCAATAATAAAAATCTGTAAAATGAAGTTAATATTTTTGTGATAAAATAAAAATTCCTGCAGACGATTTTTTTCCCAATCAATTGTGATGAAAGCATTAAAATAAGCTGCATTAGTTTTTCGAAAGAAAAAAAAAACCATTTACTAGCAAACGGTTTTATTCTTATACGAGCAAAATAAAATCCAATATTTTACTCAAACATTCTTACAGTAATAAAATAGAATCTAGCTTCGAATTTTCAAAACGAATACTTCTTGGAATAAAACTTTTACAGTGGATCCAGAAATTTAAGTCATATAGTGCATTTCCCGACGTCTAAAAAAATAAGAAATAAAAAAACAGAAATGAGTTTCCGTCCAACTATTTCGTTGTGTGGAAATAAAATATTCAGTGCTTACCCAATATAAATAAAATAAATAAAAAATTCATAAAAGGGAAAGCATTTCGTGATCGGAAAAGAACGATGGAATCATGTCATTCTGATGGCTCTCCGGTTGAAAAATGACCGTTTTGACCACGAGACCTTCCTGGCTCCAATATGGTGAATTCCATCGCGTGAAAAGTATGAAAACGCCATTCATTTTTTGAATGCTTTGGTGTCGGATATTTCTTTTCGATTTTTTCCCCTTTTTTTAAGCAATACGTATGATCCGTTTCAAGTAAAAATGGAGCACTTTTAGAATTATTTTATCTTGAGAATTTCATTAAAGATTTTTTTTATTATTAAAATAAAATTTTAAAACTTATACATCTTTATGCATTTTTAAGAATAAAAAGCGAATAAAGCATGCGATGTATGAAATAATATTATGTTTCGGAAATGAAATTTTAGGGAAAAAGCTGTCTTTTTATCGAATGAAGTTAGAAAGTTTTTGAAATTTTGATCATTTAACTTAGTCGGACTGGATTAAATAGAATTCAATTCAATTATTGATTTTATTTCTTTATTACAAGCAATAGAAATTCATAAAATTAATAAAAATTTAATAATTTTAAAAAATAGTGGTTTTATTCGCTTTTAATAGTTGTTTTGCTTTATTTAGGAAATATAATAATACTATTTAATTTTAATAACCTATTTAATAAATCAGAACAATTTAATCATAAGAATTTTATTAAATTAAGAAACCGATATACAAATGTGAAATGCTGTAGATTTTTTTATAGTTTTTTTATATATATAATAGAACATATTTAATATTGTATGTTTAAATGATGTTGAATTGTGATCGGAATTTATTAGAGGACTGAAAACTTTTAATGATTTTTGCAATTAGCATATTTTAAAAGAATGTTATATAGGTATGCAATTGGCATATTTTAGAAGAATGTTATATAAGAATGCAATTAGCATATTTTAGAAGAATGCTATACAAGAATGAAATAAGCATATTCTCTTTAAAAATTTATTTGAAATCCTTATTTTCTATTATGACATATTTAATGATTTTTTTTAATACTTAAAATATTATTTCATCATAATGTTTCTAAATTTAAAACTTAAGAACAAATATCTTACAAACTTAGACATACAGACAATATTCTAAAGGATTAATTAAATTATTTCCTTTGGGAACTATAAACTTATATCTTTGATTTATCAAAATATGTGTTCATATTGTAATATTTAGTATTCTTAAGTTAATTTTCTTCAAATATGAATATGTTTTTAACAAAATCCACTTCTCTTTCATAGCTGGGTTTCTTTACTTATTACACTGCGTCTACGGGTAAAATAACGACAACGGGTCCTGTGCCTATTGACAGCCCTTTTATATACAGACCTGACAAGAGGGAGGAAGTGTGGAGATTTTTCTTCTACATGCTCTTACATGCTGGGTAAGAATATCGTTTGGATTATTAAACAACTTAATTTATATTAATTTACATTTTTTATATTTTATAGACATTAACGATTTTAGATATGTAATTCTTGTTGTATAACTTAACCGACTTAGAAATAACAATCAAAAAATATTTTACAGGTGGATCCATTTATTATTCAACCTGCTGGTACAGGTTTGTGTTGGACTTCCCCTAGAAATGGTACATGGGTCACTAAGGATCGGTACCGTGTATATGGCTGGAGTGCTGGCTGGTGTGTATAAATTTTGCTATTATCTAGTTATTTAAAATAAATCGTTGCAAAATTAGAATTATTATAGTTAAAAATAAATTTAAACATCATTTAAAATTATACATAGCTTTTCTTTAAAAAAAAACTCCATTAATTTGTCAGCCTGATTATTGTCAATATTTTAAAGCTCTGATTAATTTTAAAAATTTAATAATTCCTGAGAGTTGTTCCTTTATCCAACAATAATCGTGTTGTCCCGATATTACTACTCGAAAACGTGATTCCTTCTTTAGTTTGATCCTATTATAATTTTTGTAACTTCTAATCGTAATTTTTTATTAAGCTACATATCTGAAAAAATTTAAACTTTTTTATAGATTTTAATTTATAATTTTCTTAGCTTTAAAAGATCGAAAAAGTATAACTGTATTTTTTTTTATATGTTGCTTGAATTAGCTCGCACAAACCTAAAGGAGTTATCATTTTTTTGAGTAGTGCTGCCATCTATTATCAGTAATCGTATACACAATAAATATGATAGTTTTAAAAAGCAAATCCAATGTTATATAAATAATTTTTTAAGAGATTATTTTTATATTTTAATGATTTAACTGACTAGAAAATGCACTTATTTCGTTTCAGGTTCATTAGGCACTTCTGTCTTTGACACTGATGTGTATCTAGTCGGAGCATCTGGTGGAGTTTATGCACTGCTGGCTGCCCACCTAGCAAACGTTTTACTGGTACGTATCCTGCATATCTTCATTTTTATATTATTCTTACACTATGAATAGTAGAAAAATTAATAGTATTTCATTTTTCTTATACAGTTATCATGAAAGAAATCTAATTTTATTTTATTTATTTCTAGAATTATAATCAAATGGAATTTGGTTTGGCAAGGTTAGGTGGCATATTTTTTATAGGTAAGTGTGCTTGTAAATTAAAAAAATTAATATAATTCAAAAAATTTCTTGTTTTGAAAGTAACTAATTTAAGGCTAACAAAATATAATGATTTAAATATAATGGAAAATTTGAAATGTATGAGGTTTATTGGAATCTCCGATTCATAATCGTATATTTAAATGCTAAAAAACACTATTATGAGATATTATCTATAAAATTGAAATAAATGGTATAATTTCAATAAATAAGGATCGTTGTTTGTTGAAATTACTTGATTTCAAGAATGTGAGAATTTCTTTACCGTAATTAAATTGAGCTTTTATGTAATTTTAAATAAATAAATTTATGAACATATATATATATATATATATATATATATATATATATAAAATAAAGTTTAGTTAAAAATACAGCAATGGAACGTAGTAAAATCAACTTCAAAATATCTTGTTTTAGACCTAAAAAAATAATACTACATTAATTTCATGGTTAATTAAAATATTCTAACCAGTTTTTCCTTCTGTTTATTGTGAATAATTTGCTTTTTGACTCCCAAATTATACATTTTCTATAGTGAATCTAAAAGTTGTGTTAAGTGACCAGCTCTAAATATTGATTTTAGAGAAAAATCTATTACTGCTTTGAATTAGCTTTCTAGAAAATAAAATTCTCCATATGGCTAACTCTCATTTTCATTTATTAATTACTAGCCGCCTTTGGCGACCAGCTGGTTCGCCATGAGTCGTGCGTTCTAAAATTTTCAATTAAATCACATATTCATTAGCCAGAATTTAAGAAATAGTTAAAGTTAAAGGATCCAGTTATTAGTAGTTAAAGAGTCGGTAACTTTATTCGGAAAAACTTTTTGAGTTTAATGCTCTAATAATTTATCGATTATGCTTCCAAAATATTAAAAATGTTTTTTTCGGTGATATTGCCAAAATGTTAAATATGTTTTTTAAAGAAAGCGAAAAAGGGGAAAAATTATTGAATTAATGATACAGATATTGCAAACGATTATAGAAATATGCCATTAAGTCGGGATTTCAATGCATAACCTGTCTAAATTCAATCAGGTTTACTGTAAATAAAGATAATTTATGGAATTAATGATACAGATATTGCAAACGATCATAGAAATCTTTGCTTTGCATTTATTTTTTTAGAAAATATCCCATTTATATATTTTTTTATTTTATCCAGTCACGTGCTAAAAGTTGCATATCTTTAGATTTGATTTGCGATGATAGTGGTTTTTTTTTATTTGAACTTCCGTCATTGTTTTCTTTTATTTTATCCAGTCACGTGCTCAAAAAAACATGGTTAAAATATTTCTTTAAAAATTCGTTAAAAATAGCTTAAGTTATACATTAAAACACTGATACCATTAGACAGCTAATTTTTTAATCTCTAAATTGATGTAAAAATCATGTTTGTGCGATAATATGTTTGGAAGTTATAGCAGAAAAATATTGAAATTTCGCTTAAATTTTAATTAATTCTAATTCTAATCAAAAATTCGAAAAAGGGGCTCCTAAGTGCACATTCCGGACCTCCAAGGTATACATGTACCAAATTTGGTAGCTGTAGGTCCAACGGTCTGGCCTGTAGAGCGCCAACACACACACACATACATTGAGATTTATTATAAGTATAGATAGTAGGGAAATATAATTTTGCATCCGGTTTACGAAATTAAACTTGTTTGTTATAAGTGCATATAAAAAGAAATACATTCTTAAAGTTTTTTTCTTCCCCCTTCTAGCAAGTGCCGATGTTGGATTAGCCATCTACAACCGATATGCCGTCGAGCAGCACGGACCTCCAGTATCCTATGTTGCTCACCTCACAGGAGCTTTAGCAGGACTCACGATAGGACTTCTGGTCCTGAAAAACTTTGAGCAGAAGCTTCACGAGCAAGTTCTGTGGTGGGTGGCGCTAGGAGTGTACGCGGCATGTACACTCTTCGCAGTCTTATTCAACATATTTAATTACTAAACTGTTCTACCAAAAAAAAAAAAAAAAAGACTCTAAAGAAGATGTACTTCCCTGAGAAAGGACAAAAGGAACTTTAAAATCGGGGAAGGAATAAAAGATTTGCAGTAAATTATTGGGAAGTTTGATGCATCGACTGCAGTGGACAAACATACAGATGAAAAAGCAAATTCCAAGTTGTTTTCAAGCGACTTGCCAAATTATGCATCATTATTAAATCAAAATGTGTTCTTTTTAAAAAGAAAATTTTATTTGCATGAAAAATCGATGTGCTTTTTTTACATTACAGTCATTTAAGATGTTGATTGATGTTAATTTTACGTAAATTTATCATTAATATTATGATACATGATTTATCTGTTAATTTTCTATATTTAAATATCGGTTAAGTGAACTTTTTTATATATTCATATATATATATTACGGTTAATTTCTCTTCGATGATTTATTAAACCTTGGATAAATTAATCAAATATTTTGTCACATTCTAACATTATCAAGATCTAAAAATTGTTATAATGGAATGTATCTCTTGATTAACTGAAAAATGCTGGGACCAGTGAAGAAATGTGTTTTTTTTATGTACAAAAATGAAACGCAATTTCAGATTGGGAATATTACATATTTCCTAAAAAATTTACTAGTCATTTAACTTAAATTGTATATTATGTATAAAATGAGCAATCCCTACAATGTCTTGCTATTTGATTATTCTGAAAATGTAATTGTAGCCTTTAGATGTTCAAAAGAAAAATGTCTGTCAATGTAAATTATATAAATTACTGATTGATTTATCCATTATAAAGATTGGAATCTATTTTAATGCCATTTTTGTTTGTTGCCAATATGGCAAGTCAAACTATGAATTGAACAAGTCTCTCCAATAACCATTTAATATCTATCTCGTTTTTTTTTGTTTTTTTTTATGGCCTTGACAAGGCATTATTGGCAAATTAAAAGGGCATGAAAAAATAGTTTTCAACTCAAATATTTCATAATTTGAGTGAATAATAAAATAAATGAAAATTATAACTTTAAAGGAGAATAGAGGTGTGTAAAAAATATCATAACTGTGTCGTGGATGAACAAATGTGTTTTTTGCAATATTGTTGTCTAGTGAATGTTTTGATATTGTGGTTAAGCAGATGACACAGTATGTGCTTCTGTCAAGTCAACAAACCAATTCCAAATCTGACTTTTGTCTCAGGATATTTTTTACTGTTTATGTAAATCTTTTTCTATATTATACAAAACCAATCTACAAGTGGTTGTGGCTCAACTTAGACAGCAGTACTCCTACTATGTGAATTCATTATCATATGAAAGTGTGGCTGCACTGCCATTATAAGTATATATATTTTTTCTCTCTCTCAGGATCAAGCATTGTATCTTCATCAAAGGTTAACAAGTTTGAAATTTTTAAGTCAACAGAAATTGTGCAGGACCACAAGACGATTAAAATAAAGTTTAACTATTCAAATTCACAAAAAGAAAGAAAGAATGCAAATTGACTGAAACATTTCAAACTTGTTCACCTAAATTTTAATCATTTGAGCAAGCATTTCACTAACTAATGTAAATAAACTTTTCTACACTGTATACAAAGTGATGTGATGAATAAGATTTATGTGAATCATTTTTCTAAGTCAAATCCAGATAGAATAGTTTATTTAAATGTTATATATATGTGTGTGCACGAGTGTGAAGTGTGATTCTTTTTTGTTTGAACATGTGCAGTAGCATTTCGCATTTTAAGTTTTAAATTGTGGAATTTTTTCTCTCTCGAGTTAGGTATAAAATATTTTTTTTCAATATATTTAACTTTAAAAACTTCATTTTATACTTTTTTTTTCTTTGTTCTGAATTTGTTTGATAAAATTATTTCAAACACATAAATCTATAAATGAGATTTTCTTTTCATATTGCTGTTTAAAGGCACAATATTAGTATTTAATAACAATGTATTGATACCAACAGAAATAATAAGGTTTAGGCTCAACATTTTGAAATTAGTCTTTTTTGTGTGTAAAATTTAAATGCTTGCTAGTAAAACTGTACTCATAAGTAAATAATACTAAAGCTTAAGCTTCACCAATTTCAACATTTAAAAAATTTCATCTGAAGAAGTATTGTTATTACTGTTTATTAACTTTATATATATTTAAAAAAATCTGAAATGCAACTGCACAAGCTATTAGGCTGTCTACTTATTTTATTGTATGCATGTTCCATTTTGTGTACTAAAAAGTAATAATCAGTTTTAAACTGATTTACAAAATATGAAAAAAAAAAAATTCAGTTTTATATTATAGACAAACAAGTACAAAATACAATAATATATTTTTAAGGCATAAATTAAAATATTTTTTATTTATACATGTTCCCGAAACCATAAGTAATATATGATTGTTATAAAAATGTTTTTATTATTACTTAATATTTGAGTACAATTAAAAAGAAATGCTGTAACAACTGGAACATACATTCCACATATTTGTGTATGCACTTTTAGAAGCGCTAATCCTACTGCAGTGTCCTTTGTTTCCTAAGCATATGTCTGATTGTGATAAATGGATAGAGGAATGGTGTTCGGAAGAATGTTGAATATGTGTATGTTTGCTTAGAAGTGTTTTCAAAGTTTTTTAACATTCATGTTATTGTGTAATAATGTTTAAATTTTAAATTAAATTTTAGTTCTGATCAAATGAACAAGAATGTGTCATTATTTTTTCATCAAATTCTCTTATTACGCACAATTTTTTTTCTGCGACACATGAAAAGACAACTTGATTTCTTTTTATAAAAAATCCATTTCATATTAATTTCCATGACAAAGTTAACATTTTAAAAACAATTATAATTCCATGAAAATTTGAAAACAAATAGGAGTAGTCAACCAAAAACTCTCTTGTATACTCTTTTATAAAATTATTCCCTTCACCCCACATAACATTTTGAACCTTGGATAAAGCTGTAAATGCCTTGCTTGGCAAACAATAGTTATGACAGACTGTTCTTTGGCATATAACATTTTTACTGAATCTATCATATAATGCTTGGTAATTTCCCTAAGATGCAGTAAATACCTACTTAAAAAACAAATTTTTGTCTTGGGCAAGTTTTTCCAGTAGACTAAACCAAACTGAGATACCAAATTTGATGTATTTAAGTATTGCATTTCATTAACATGATTATGAAACAGATGGCTAGTCCTCTGATATATTCAGTTCAAAATGAATAATTTTGAGAGTGGCAGTACTACCTCCATATTTTTCATACAAGGAAATAAAAAGAAGATTCTATAATAAATGCATTATAAAAATATTTTATTGTATATAATGAACTTTAACATCTCTAGAAAAATAAAGTGTCATGTCAATAATAAAATAGTATGCACATCTAAGACATTTGAAAATAATAGTAAAAAATGTATTCTAATTTTCAAAACTATTAATAAAAAGATTATAATTCCATAAATCTAATAAGCTATAGATTACATAAGTTATTAAATTCTGTTAGAATTCATCATAAAAAATGAAAAAAGGATATTCAAAGCAAATAAATGGAATTAAAGAAACACTGAAAACTTTTCACAGATCTTCAACAAAAAAATATGAGTATGAAAATATCTCTCACATATGTTTATCATTATATAGAAACAGGAAAATATTCATTTAGTTTTGCTATCAGTTGTGGAATGTTTATTTTTTAAGAATTCTTGGAGACAAGATATTATTTCTAATACTTCTTGCTCTCCAGCCATACTTGCTTCCTTTTTTACATGATGCAATAAAATATCTTCGTAACCACTGGCTTGAAGAAACTGGTAAGCCCTATTAAATAAAAATAAAAAGAATAACTAAATGCTTTTTTTCCAAAATAAAATTGAACATTCTATTTATTAATTTTACTTTTTTTAATACAAACCTATATAAAGAGTAATGATCTGTTTGTGCTTTCTGCAGCAATCTTTTTAGGGTATTTAAATCCTGCACAGTCTAAAAAATATAAAATTAATTAAATTGATAGCCAATATTGATCACACTTGTATAAAAAATGATTTTATATGATGTTAAAATTTTTATATGTTTACATAACATTCAAATTATATAGAATATAGAATGTATTAAATATATAAATGCATTTAATATTAAATGTACACTAAAAAAATAAGGAAAAAAATACATAAAGCTTTGCATTATATCAGCATAAAATAAATAATGACAAAACAAAGGTTACATAGATAATATTAATGAAACAAATATAAATGGTATCAACGGTTGTGATAAGTATATAGAGTTTATCCACAAAATTAAAAATAAACCCATCAAATTAAGAATGCATATTAAAAGAAATATTTAACTATGATTTTTTTACTATAATACAAATAATTATGTTTATTACCATAACAACTATATAAAAATAGTAATAAAAATTTGCTATATTTTTCAAAACTAAAATGAACAAAATTTATTGTTTTTCTCTTCTAAAATCTACATTTAATCAGAATTGAAGATTGTAATATTCTCTGGTTTGATAACCTTTCATTACATAATTCATAACTGAAGGAATTATATTTCCACAGTTTTGGGGGGATACAAATAAATATATGCTTAATCCCAAGTTAATTTATACAAATTACTTTAACTTGTTAATACTTAATTCAATTTGAAGCATAGATATCAATAAATCCCACATTTGTGAAAAGAAAATATTAAAAAATTGCTAAAAATCCATTAAAAAAAATTTTTTTTTAATGGATACTTCATATTCTTAAAATATAGCAAAATATACAAAAAATTCTCAAAATTCTTGCATTACTTGAAAATAAAAATTTAAATAATGGCACTTTGACTTCAAAATTTGATAAATTATTTGTATGTATCAGTTGAAAATTTATTAGAAATTCGGCTAATCTATATTGAGTTAAAATAAGGTGTTAATGAATATCAATATTTCATTGGAAATGGTCTCAACTAGCCCCATAATATTGTTTTCACAAAATTTTGTGAGCCACATAAGAATCTACGGAATTTTCATTGGCTCATACATATCATATCTTTCTTCGCATCTGTAGAGAAATGCTTTTTTTTTTTAATGGGTAACCAACACATGTTATGAAATTTTCTATATTTCATATGTTTAAAGATTAAAAACATCTAAATATTTTTTCGAAAATACTCCCAAAAATTTCTTTGCAACATCTACATTTAACTTCCATAAAACAACTTTCTTGAAATACAATATCATCATTGCACAAACTAGACAAGTTTTAAAGCAAACTTTTTTTTTTTTACAATGAAATAATTTGATTCCACCTAATAAAAGCTCAAACTTTAAAGCAACATTACTATCAAAATAAAAACTAGTTAGAAAAATTTCAGCGACCATAAATTATAACTATATTTTAACTATGCAAGTACTTTCTTTCGGTGATTTATCTACATATCTCCCCACTCTATCATCTTTTGTAAATATTAACTAAGAGTACTCTATTTTTAATGAAGGATATCACAATTTTATAGAATACCGGCAACATTTACAAAATAACAAGTATATAGAGAATAAAATTACTGTTCAAAATTCATGTATCAATATAAATCTTCACTTTTTTAAAAACTGAAAATTTCAATGAAAAATGAAGATTTTCTTTCTGTAATTTAGGTCAATAAAATTTATTCCAGCTGATTCAATAGCTGAGAAAAATAATAATTAAATTTTTTTTAAATCAAGTAAACTTCAAAAAATTATTTACTTTAAGTCTAAATCCTTCTAGAACATTATGTTGACCAATATGATCAGTTGAAGGGCAGCTTTTTAATCTATCCAGCCACTTTGAACAGTATGGAAAATTGTCTGAAAATGCAAACGACAGAATTATTTAATGTTGAAAATAAAAAAAAAGTGGGAGAGAAAAATAATAAATATAAAAGTACAACCAAAGTATTTTTTAAAAATGGGGTATAAAATGGATGGCAATTAGAAAAAATTCTAAACTAGTAAGACATTATCAAACTGAATCTAAATTCAAATTAAAATAAATCACACCAAGAAAGTGTTATCATACTTTGGAGGGAGAAATGAAGAAATTTCACATGGGCACAATGCAAAACAAACTAGGGAATGAAATGATTTTAAAAGCTTATGAAATATTTATTACAGAAACTTTTTTTTTGTGTGTGTGTGTGGGGGGGGGGGGGTATGACCATTTACTTCAGCATAAAATATGAAAACATTAGTTTAGTTTAGTTAAATTAACATCCCATTTTGACGCAACACTAGTGCTGTTTTGGGACAGGTTTCGTAATTTTGAACTGCAGTCAGATGATGAGGACGACACCTGAACTGATACCCCCTCTCCAAACTTCCACACCACACCAGCAGAAGGATGTTTGTTTCCGATGGATTTAACATGCACCAGACCCACTTACACGGGTTTTTTTCAGTGGATATCATGATATGAACCTGCAACCCTCCAGTTCTGAAGCCGAGTCCTTATCACCTGGCCACCACGACCCAAATATATGAAAAGAAACTACTTATTCAAAAAAAAAAAAAAAAAAACACCCTCAATCAAATACTATTCCTAATAATCTGGCAAAAATTCAGCAATAAATTAAACTTGTAATTCAGAATACACATAATATTGAACAAAGTGAGCACAATATATGCCAAAAATTAAACTGGAATCCAAATGTTATTTGTAAACAAACTTTTGTTGAATGTAAACTGTTTATAAAAGTCATTTTCAGAAAGTCTAAGGACTACCTTTTTTGATAAAAATTGTTTATAGAAAATATATTTCAGCTTTCACAGTTATTAATAATATTTAAAATAAAACATAAAAAAAGTGTTCTATCAGTTAGTTTTTCTGTTACCAGTCAAAATTTAGAACTAAATAATGACATAAATTAAGCTGTTTGGAAATTAAATGATAAAAAAAAATAATAGAAACAAAAAATCTGTTAAAAGCTCTGAGAAATGTATTTAAAAATTGCAAAGTTAAAAAAAAAAAAAAAAAAAAAAACTGTTGTATAATTCCGTGTTTTTCAAAATGCTATAATCTGAATTAGTAGAGATAGATCATAGACATACCTTGTCAAATCCATTTCTAAATTATATTTGTTAAATATATAATTAAATGTTTATCACAAAAAAAATATAGTTTAATGCTAATTGTTTAATATATAAAACATATTTAAATTAATTACAGTTTGATATTACCAGGGTATCATTGTTTTAAATATAAGGAAATCAACTATATGAAGGAATACTTTGAAAGAACATTCTTTGTAGATTAATGTTTTTATTTAAACAATTTATTTTTTAATGATCCAAATTTTTCTTCATATGTGAAATATAATATAGGTTCCACATAAAATGCCGATAACTTAAAAGTATGAATGGCTATTTAATTTTAAAATACAAAGATTACGAATGCTTCAAGATTAAATGTTGCATGATAATGTAATACCTAGTGATCAGTAGATATGTATAATAGTGTAATACTAATAAGATCAGCATAATATTAATAAATTTAAACACATATAAATCTATGGCATTTGTAAGTTTATGCACATACCAGTATAAGGCTTTTTTTAGATTTTTTTTAAATTGAGAGTTTGGGATTTGCAAAGCATTATATATTATAATTTCATGAGAAAATATTAAATGATTTACAGATGAGTCAAATAGTTTAATTTTTTTAAAAAAACATTTGTTACTTAAGTTTAAAAGTAAAATTTTTGTTACATTCAAAGATATTTTCTCTCAACATAAACATATGTCTAGGGTGAACATATTTCAACTGACTGTGTGCATTCGATAAAAATGTTTGTATTTCTGCAGCTAAAAGCAAACTAAACACTTTGGCATTGTCCTCATTCATCCTGTCCTTTAACTAAAGAAGTGTCTATTAAATATGACTAATTAACTTTCTTAAATTCTAGCATAAGTAAATAATGCATATCTAATATAAGAAAGCTAAAATGCTTCTTCTTGCACGACTTTGTAACTTTTGTTGCAGTTATATTTATAAAACAAGTCCAATCATAAAATTACAATATTTGATTTTATGGCAATCATATGCGACATGAATGGTTAGGAAAATCAAAGTTTTTATATTAAGTCTATGGGAATTCAGTTCAATAAGACACTCAAGTGTTAGTAAATTAAAAATGAATTTATCTTAAACACAAAGACAAATTAATTTTCATTAAAGTATTTATATATAGCTTTTTTAACACTTAAGAACATGCAGCAAATATAAGATTGGTCTAGTAATAAGAAGGAATGCAATAAATACTTTAAAAAAAAGAATTAATATTTATTAGAATGGAAACTTAGAACTCAAAAAGTGCTCGAGGCTCTTAAAATAAAAATGCATACTGTCTGGTTTGGTTTTTTTGGCACAAGGGCCATAGATTTGACCATGCTACGCCAGACCAAGTAAAGTTTTTTCAAGGTAGAAAATTTGAAATTATATGATACAATTTAAAATTTGAAAAAAAAAATTGATTGATACAATTTGAAAAAAAAGACTAAATGTGTGAATAAAAACCAATAGATTTTAAAAAGGGTAAGAGGTTATCATGGGGCGTTTTTCCAAGTAAAGCAGATAAATCAATATTATTAGATTTTAAAAAATGTAAACGCTGTGCATCAAAATTTGAGCATTCAGAAAGCACATGCTGGACGGACACAGTGCATTTGCACCGAGAACACATTGGAGCTTGTTCTAACAGCAGATGACGATGCGTGTACCGAGTATGACCCAATCTCAATCTGGTGAGAACTGTATCCGTTTTTCTATTCATTTGTGAAGGCCAAAGTTCAATAGTAGGTTTAATTCGATGAAGCTTGTTTTCACTTTCAATGTCCCATTCTCTTTGCCATTTGTTTAAAAGAGATATTTTTAAATGCTTTTTCAAGTCTGTTACAGGTACAGAACTATTCTTTGAGGCAGTCGCCAATCTGGCAGCTTTGTCTGCTTTTTCATTGCCCACAATCCCAACATGTGACGGTACCCAGCATAATAAAACATTAAAATTTCTAGATTCTAGTTTATTTAAAATATCCAAAACATTTAAAACAAGGGGGTGATAATACTGAGGATGAAATGATTTAAGAGATTCTAATGCACTAAGGGAGTCTGTATAAATAATGAATTGCTTTTGTCGTCTATTATAGATTTCTTCTAGTGCGTATAAAATAGCAGTTATCTCTGCCGTGAACACTGAACAGAAAGAATTAATTTTAAATGAAAACACTTTATCCGGGAAAATAACTGAAAAAGATACACTATTGGCTGATTTGGATCCATCTGTAAAAATTGGAATAAAGTCAATATAATGCTGCCTGTGTTCCAGAAATATTTGTTGATAGATGATATCCGATGTGTCAAATTTAGTAAAATTTGCAAAAGGGTTTAAATAATGAAAAACAGGAATTTTCCAAGGAGGGAACTTATTTTTTGGTTGAAGGGTTACTTTTAAATGGAGTTGATTTAAATCTGTAAGAATGTTATGCACTCTCCTATGAAATACAGGAATAAAGGATTGCCTGGCTTCGGCCAATCGAATAAAAAAAGGACTCAGTTCAAAATTATGAAATGGATGGCTTATATTTGATTTAATCCTAAAATAATAATTCAATGAAAGCATTTGCCTTCTAGATTCAAGGGATGGTTCAAAACTGTCGACATATAGGCTTTTAATGGGTGAAGTTCGGAAAGCTCCTGTACATAAACGAAGAGCTGCATGGTGAATTGGATCCAATTTTTGCAATATACTTTTTCTAGCGGAGCCATAAATTACAGAGCCATAATCGAGCTTAGAGAGTACAGTAGCCTTGTAAATCTTAAGCATGGAGATTCTGTCAGCCCCCCATGCTGTAGTTGATAATACTTTTAAAATAAATGCATACTGTCATCTTTTTTTAAAAGTATGGAGATTATATATATATATATATATATATATATATATATATATATATATATTGGAATGTAAAAGATACTACATACTTAAAATTACAGTTGATTTCTTCTAAGTAAAAATGAAACCCAAAATCAAAAGTAAATATTTACATAGAATTAAACTTGAAAAAGAAATTTTTAACATATATGCATTAATAATTTACATTTATGACTACAAAATGTAATAATAGCAAACAATTAATGAAAACAGTCTATCATTCTACTCTAGGATAATCCACTCCAGAAAATAAAAACAGATTTTACTTTCAAATTATTCTACAAATGTTTGATATATATACATACATATATAACTGAACATTTTCTAATTTCACATAAGTAAAGAATATCATAAATATGAAAAGAAAAACAAACCTAAAGGTTCATTGACTTTAATTTTTCTATCCTTTATAGTAACTGTAAATGATAAACTTGTATCATCTTTTGATGTATCATTAGAATTTTCAGTAGCTACAGGCATAACACGACAGGTTTCCAAAAACCTGATAAAAAAGAAAATTTATTTTCTTAAACTTTGAATAAAATTTCTATTCAATACAAAACGAAGTCATAATAGCAAAATGTATTGTAATAAATTGCAGCCATAAGCAAAAAAAAAAAAAAAAAAAAAAAAAAATCATTATTGTGAAAGCAAAAAAAAAAATAATTTTAAATATTTCTACATTTTCTTAAGTATTTATATTTTATTAAATAAGATTTCTGCTTGCATATAAACTATAATTTTAGAAACTGGTAATATATATCTAAATTTTAAAATGTAAATATTTTTGACTCATTTAAATATTCTTTTATGATTAAATAACAATTAAATTAAAACAATTAAAAAACAATTACCTTTCAGTGTCCCACTTAATTTGTTCATCTTCTGAAATAACTGCAACATTTCCCCAGAGAGACTTAATAAAGAGGAACAAAAGGAAAAATTTAGTGTGGTAAACAAATATTTTCAAAAATAATTTGATTGTGTTTGATAAGAATATTTTATAAATACTTACACAAAGAAGTAGAGTAACCAAATCTTCACTAAAATTTTCAACGCATCTTTGAACATACTCTATACAATAAACATACCATGACTTCAATTTTAACTGTACATCATCTTTATTTTTTAAACCCTATAAAAATAAATAAATTTATTAAATTAGTAAACAAATTACATTAATTTACATACTATTCAAGGAACAAATTATTAATAAATCAAGCAAGAATAAGAAGAAATAATATTTAGAACTATCTCTTATATGCAGAAAAAAAAATGTTTAGTTCATAAAAGTTAAATTTCTAATTTTAAAAGATAGAATAATATATATCAAAATGCAAAAGTTTGGCAATTGTAGCCTATGTGAAAATCATTACAATCTCCAATTATGAAAACATAAAATATTTGAAATAAAACCCCACAAAATGTAAGAGTTTAATTCATAAAATTTATATAAAAGCTGTCAAAAGTAATAAAATAAGTATTCTATAATATGAAATACCCTTATAAAACCAACAGTTTATAATTTAAATTACATTCAGTTAAAATTTGCAATGGAAATTAGTTTATATTTTTCCCACAAAATTTATAATAAAAATAAAAAATCAAATGGTTTTAAAAATTTCGATTCAAATAATAAATATAATGAAATTTATATGCACTCACAATATAAATAATATATAAAAGCATTAAAGATAATGTAAAAACAAAATTTTAATACAATTAAAATAAAAGAAAGAAATTTGTAATGAAGGAAAAACATATTCAATTTATATACTAAACACACAAAGAAAAATGGAATTTAATAAAATAAGTCAACTACAAAAAGGATTATATATATGTAATGACATTTTAAAACTAATTTCTTAACTTTTAACCTCAGTTTAGCCCATATTCACTTCATTCTAGAATATTCTCTTATTTCCTGATTCCATTCCATTTTTTCTATGTAAATAATTCAACAGAAGCTTTGTAGAATTGTTGAATTGGCTAAAGGCCTTGTGTTCCCACACTCCAGGTGAAAAGACAAAATATAGCTGCCTAGACAAATTTTATTTAAAAGATTCCTGTGTTTCCCTTTCCTGGTTTATGCATGTGCAAAGAAAATCCTAGTCTAAATATTATTATATTAGCACCGTGAAAAAATATTTTACTTATAAGTATCTCATGTTACATAAGACGAAGGAGAAAATGTTCAAGAGCTTTCCCTTATTTCTCTCTGTCATTATGTGTTGTGTATGTGCTCCTGCCTGTACATAATACCTGCCTCCCAAGAGAAAATAAAACATCAAAGAATCAACAGCCTCTTCACTGTCTTCTGATTGAAAACTTATATGCTAAAACACATATATACTTTCATTTTATATTATGAGTAAATGAAATAAGAGAAAATTCCTTAAAATAATTTTTTTTTGATAAATGTGTGCTTACCTCAGGGTCTAATAAAGGAATTAAACTGTGACAAAATTTTCCAAGCTCAGGACAAAACTTAGAAAAAAATGATTAAGGAAAAGGTAATTTTAATAAAAAAAAAAAAAACATATACTATTTCATGCATTATAATGGTTATAATAAATTTTAAGCTACATTTGGGTTAAATAAAAATTTAATTTTCACAATGCAAATAAATTGATTTTCATGAGTATTCAAATACTTCGTTTTATTCGAAATGTGCCCCACAAGTAACTAGTATATAACATTTCATTTATTCTTTTATTATACTGTATTCTTACTCAATGTTATAAGTAAAATTCTCTTTTCCATTTTTAGATAATTTTTATTAGCATTACTTTTTCTAATAATTCCAAAATCTAATTACTAATTAATTGATTTGATTGTAAATTTTCTGGAGAATAAAAGAATCTATTTTAAAACTCCATAATATTTAGTAAAATGAATTATAAATTTGAGAATAAAAAGTAGAATTTTTCAAATGCTATTAGAAATATATTTTTTAAAACACTTTTATTTACCTGCTTTTGAAGTTCCAGTCAGAATAATTGTATTAGCTGCATGCCACAAGCAAACTTTTGATTTCACCACATAACATCAGCAATCATAGTTAATAGACAAGCTTGACATTTTTGGCAATTAATTATTAGTTATAATACACTTACTTTTTTTTGGGGGGGGGGAGGCAATTCAATGCTGGCATGCAGTTAATACTCAATTCTTGTCAATTCATATTACATTTTGCATTTTCTTTAATTTCATGGTTGAATTTACACAGGGTCAATCACTCGTCAAAAAGTATGGACTTTAAATGCTCATTTTTTAGAATTTAAGATTATTGAATTAACATAAAATAAAATGCTTAATGTTTTGGAAATCTTCTTTCTTAAAATTACTTATTTTGCAGGGTCATTTTATTTCATTCACTAATAATATTCTAATCTAATATTTTAAATATTATCATATTTACATATTTCTAAGTAAAAAAAATTCTCTAAAAACTTGATAAATAAAAGGATATGACTCCATAACTCCATTGGCAGGGCCAATGAGACAAATAAAAAAAGTGTGCAATTTAGGAGAGCCATTTTCTTCATTTGGCTCTGTTTCAGTAGTGGAATGTTTGGATAATCTATGGTAATAGCAGCCAAATGTTTTTCCCAACTCTTCACTAATAAATAAAAACATAATTTCAATGTATAATACGTAATGCAAAGGTAAAAAAAATATGCCAATTAGAAGCTAATAAGTATAACATCAGCCATCTGAAACATCATTCAGAAATAAAACATAGATCATTAATAAGGAATTAAATTTACCTGAACTGTAATTCAGCATATTTTCCATCATTTTCAAAACTCAAATCTTGTCGAGCAGATAATGTTTTCAGTAAATAACAACGAACAACAGTTTCTTGTTCTGCACTTAAATTACCTTCAAGAAGTGACAAACTGGAAATAATAATAATAATAACATTTTTAAAAAACCAGCTAGATAATGATACAAAAATATATAACATTAATCATACTTAGATTTAAAAAATGATTCAACTCTGTTTCTTTGAATCTCTAAGTTTTAATAATAATGACAATTAAGAATCATAAACTTTTAAACAAGATAAGCAAAGTATGCTTCACATGAAAATCAAAATGAAATTTAAAAAATATCCACTTTTTCATGCCTAGAAAAAATTAAAACGGTTTCTTACATATTATATAGACTTTTTAAATATACAATCTATCAATAAGATAAAATTATTTACCAAACACTTGGCTCTTCATTTTGACTAGCTTTTGAATCTATTTTTGCAGAACTTATATTTTCTTTATCAGTTAGAGAATTATCCGGACTTGCTACATGTCTACAGAAAAAGAAATATATAAAATGAGCAATTTATGTCTTTAATTACAAAAAAAAATCTAAGTAAAGACGATAGAAAAGCAAAAGAAACCTAAATTTCATTTTCAAAACAAAGGATGACAATCAAGAAGAAAAAGGCAATTTCAATTTATTTATGTTTTAAATTACAGGAATAGATACTAGTTTCAGAGGGGAAAAAACTTACTTGTTATTACTAAATAAATAAAGGGTGTACTTGCTCTCAGAACTACGTGAGTTGTCAGAAGAATTTCTTATTTTCAACTCCGGCGACTCAGAAGAACCGCTAGCAGACATCTTCTGGAAAACACGTTGCCACTTCAAAATTCGACAGAAATAAGTATTAAGATAAATAATACAATACGTTCTTTTTTTTTTTTTTTCTTTCTTTTTTTTTAAACCGCTCAATGAACTAAATATATTTAATTTCATCATTCATGTTACTTATTTTTTGATATTGTTACTTCCTATGTTACTTCCATGTTATTTCCTGCTTCTGAAATCTAGTGAGTATTTTTGCATCCTAATACACTAGTAGCATGACAATTATTTCGGGGGAAAAGTAATTTAAAACAATCAAGAGTAGTTTATATTCTAACTCATACTAAAGAAAGCATTACGGATGCCTGCTGAGAACTTTGCTTCAACAGTATTGAAGGGATTAACAGTTCACCACTTTTATATACATACGTGTGTGTGTATATATGTATAAAAGCATTAAATTATATATATACCATACCATAAAAGACATATACATACCATAAAAGCATTAAATAATTAATTAAAACCAATTTCCAGAATCATTACAAATTAATCCGAAACTAATTATGTCGGAATCGAAAGTAAAATTTAATTCGGAATTAAACAAGAAAACGTAAATAAAAATGAAAACTAAATGAAATAAAACCAATTTATGAAACAAATCTAAATTAATATAATTAAGTAACCGAAACTAAAAATCATTTCGGATTCAAAAAAGTTTAAAATTTAAAAATTAAAAACCTATCATTGTATTTAGTGGGCACTAATGAAGCTACTACTAAAATACAGAAGAATCTAAATGAATCAACAATACAAGTAAAGCAAAAAGGACCGTAACATAATCAGAATTACAGCAAATAGAAAAAGAATCCAGCCTGAAGACTTTTTCAAGAGTCACCCGCAGGCAAAGATTCAAAATAATGTATTTTTTCTGTGAGGAAATCGGACAGTGTCCAACAGTATTATCCCCTCGTGACCCGAAAATTAAGGCACAAGTGATACACCAATTTTAACAGCAAAAACACAAAAACAAAGCAACATTAAAAACATCGCCAAATAAAGCAAAAATGTATAAAATAAAATGACATAAGAATATTCAACCAATAATTATAGTATTCCAACCAATAAATAAGAAAACTAAAAGGGAAAGAACATACTAGCAACAGGCGAAGAAATCTCACCATAGCATCCTGACCGCTATTCGAATTTGAATACCCTGTCAAGCAGAGAAAAAAAAAGACAAATGGAGGCTCTGAGAGTCATCTATTTTATTTTTAAATTAAAAATTAATATTTCATCATTTTTTATTAAAATGTTAATATTGTAGTAGTTTGGGGGGAGGAATTATTGTTTATTAATGTTTAAATTTTTAATGAAATTATTTGTTGCTTTTATAAATGAAATTTTGTTATTTCAAATTCTTTTAATTTTATTAAATTGTGAGGAAATAACATTTTTGAAAATTTTAGAGTTAAGATTACAGTGATAATTACAGAGTTTAATTATTTTAAAGCTGAATCCAAATCTTCTATCATAAATACCAACTATTGTTTTATCATTAGCAATTTCGATTCTTAAATCCAGATAAGTAGTTTCAAGATGATTTTTATTTGTTTATGTATTTTTATTCTCCCTCTCTCTCTCTGTACACACAAACACACACACACACATACACAGACAGACAGATAGATAGATAGATAGATAGATAGATAGATAGATAGATAGATAGATAGATTTCACATATTTAATCTTTAATAAAATACTTTTTATTCTTCTACTTAAAGTTCAAATACATTTTTTAAACGTTGTAGATGACACTTGATGTTAATACATTTTTTTAATATTAATACATTAATTAATTTTTAATATTTTAAACAGAGTTTTAGCAGTTTGTAATGAAAATTGAAATCAGCAGGTATTAGCTCAATCGATAAAATACAAGGATTTCAGTATTTTTCTCGTGAAGGTGAAAAATGCGAGTTCAGTTTTTACGAAAATCAATAATTTTTTATACTTAATAATTTTTTGACAATTATTAAATAAAATTTTTCTTTGTTGCCATAACATAGGAATCGAATAAAAAAAATGTATATTATTTATTTGTATTTTAATGTAATAAATAATTTTATAAATAGTTTTGCGGTTATTCATCCCAATACTTTTTTGAGTGACAGTATTTAATAATTCATTTCAAAAATATTTAGTTCTGAGAAGATAAACGGAGCAAGTTAGTCAGAACTGTTATCAAATTAAATGAAAAATAAGATAGATATATAAACAATGCATTCTAATCTATCAATTGTCTGTAATTTTTAAGCTCTGAGAATGCTATCTCAATGGGAATCTTATTTTCAAGTATTATTTTAGGTCTCGCCATTTGAACTCAAAAAGATGCAAGGTTAGCAAAAATTAGCAAGATATACAAAGAAAAAGTGCTATTGTCTTGAAAAATTTGAACTTTCGATTTTGAATAAGCTCCAAGTTTCCCTTCCTGAGTATGAAAAACACATTTTTCAAATTACATCTGTCTGTTCGTATGTGAGCATAATAACTTAAAAAAAGCTTTGAACTAGATGGATGCAATTTGGTACGTGATCTTATATTGAATTTGTTGAATTATATTAATTTTTGAAAAAAAATTACATTGTAGGAAAGTTTGTCAGTCCAACTGTCTAAACATAAGATAGGTCGCGATAGCTTGGTTGGTAGAGCTTCAGTTTCGTAACCGAAAGTTCGCGGGTTCTGTCCTCGTCTTGTCCAAAGACCGCCGTGTTGGCTTTTGGAAGTTGGGGCACGTTAAATAGGGTGTGACTGCAAAGTCCTCTAAGTTCCCATAACAAAACGATACCTCTGTGGGTACTGAATCAGGGATGAGTCGGTCTCTGATTTGGATCTAAATTCTGACTTGCGGATGGATGAATGAATTCGACCGCCCGATGAAAAGGGTTGTGTCGCGTGTGTTTGAGCAAAGTTGTCCTTTCACCTGAACGGTACTCGTTAACAACGAAAGGCGCACACCTCTGCCTTAATCGAAACGGCTCTGCTAATTCTGTTTGGCATGACCAAGTGGCATTAGACAACAACAACAAATATAAGATACTACGGCATCTACAAAACGAAGACATCTAGATGGATAAAATTTTATTCACAGATTTAACATTTAAAGTTAAAATATATGTTAAATTTGTTACAAAAATCCATCAAGAGGTGTATCATATGTTTTTTTTACATGTTTGATAAATGCTACAATTTAAAAATATAACAAATAAGGTAACAGAAATTTGATTCACATTTTTACCTTCTAGAGTGTAGAACTTTATCAAATTTTGAACTATATCACCAAAGTGTTGGTCGTTTGTCAATCTGTGCTTTCACAAGCATATAGATGCAATAATTCAAAAAAAGCAAAGATTTAAATCTATGAATTTCGATTTGTGATTTTGTGAATGCAACTGCAGCTGTGTCAAATTTCGGTTTTAATCGACCGAAAAAATATATGTATTCGTTTATTTTTGTTGATTTCTTTTTTGGCACTTGCGTATTAACTGCATACCAGCGATTAAACTTCAAAGATCGAACTTTTTCATTCTCTTTCGTATTGGTTGCCCAGCAAATCAATTTTGCGTTGTTAATGACACATAAATATATTTATATATAGAGAAAGTTTTAAAAAGACCAATTTCTTTCAAGTAGAAAAATTTCAGAAATCTTGTTTGTATTAATGAAATCAAATCTGCAATTATTTTCAGTTAGTCTCCTTTGGCAACAAGTCCGTTTGCCTTGATTTCGGGCCTCTAAAGTTTTTACTTAAATATTTCATGTAACTTGGTTTTAATGGCTTCTATAATTAAATATTTGTAAGTTTCAAATCTTTCTAACCATATATTGTTAAAGAACCGGCTTACATCATTCTGGGAACAACTTTGATATACACCCACAAAAATTACGCGCCAAATCTGGCACTCCCTACGGACTTTTTAGGGTTGCTTTTTAGGTAGTATTAATTATTTGTGTTTCGCGAAAATCCATCTTGGCGAGAAAAAAAAGGCGCCAAAAGCAGATATTTTGCTTGGTGAGAAAAAAAAGTCGCCAAATTTCCAATTTGGGGGTGTATATCAAAGTTGTTCCTCATTCTGTTTATTATATTATACATTCTCCTAATTTTCTATTATTTTTTTAAAAGTTGAATTTTAAGTTAAAAAGGAAATGATTTTAGACTTCAATTAATACATAAACGTTTTTGTTGAAATCAAACACATTTTTTAAAAATATGATTATCGTAAGGAAAATCGTTCAATATTGAAATTTTATGTGCATTACAGATTATTATTTTTTAATTTATGCAATAACTCAAAGAGTATTCCGTAAAAGTTTATCTGATTTATCATTTATTTACAGTTTTAATTTCTATTTCTACAGTTTTATTTTTTTATTTATTGCTAATTTACAGTTTTAATTTCAAAATAATATATATGTTGTAAATAATATTTTATTTTGTCTATGTCAATGATACACTTCTGAAAAAATCATGAAGACTAAATTTTATGCATACATTTGGGCGTAAAGAATAATATTCATTTAAATATTTCAGACACGTCAATTTCTAAATAAAACCAGGGGGATTGGTCTTTTCAAAACTTTCTCGCATTCTCTTTAATAAACTTGTAACGCTAGAGAATGTTTGCATGACATTGGCTTACAATAATTAGGGAATATTAGCGTGTAGCATAAATTATTTTTACCGAATGTATCGTGTCATCCTTAGCTAGTGTTTTGGAAATTAATCTCTGGTATGCGGTTAAAATAGTATCGAAAATCGAATTTGTATTTTAGACACGGTTTTCTCTATCTATTGAAACAAAGATTTGACACAAAGCTGCATTTGAGTACCAAAATCCCATACCTAATATGATATATTTGTCATTACGTTTTTGAATTACTGCGTTCATACATTTCTGAAAGTAGAGATAGGCAGATGGTTAACCCATTGTTGGTTTTAGCACTTTGACAGGTGTTTAAATCTGCGCATCGAGTCTTTTCTACCTAACTCTCTTTGTTTTATGGTTATTATGTTCACTTATATTCTAACAGTCGGACAGATGGATTTTCTCTGTACAGGTTTTTATTCGAAATTCGAAAGAAATCTGCAAATTTGTTTTAAATACCATATACCCCCCCGGGGGCCTCGAAATGAGGATGAGATGTTTCCGGTATGGTGGTTGAAGCTCACCTACCTGAAGGACACAATAAAAGGTAGGGGTTCTGGTCCTCCCATCGATGACGGGATGTACTCCCTACGGGGATGGTTGTACTTTGGCCGATGATGGTCATTAGGACTCAACCTCAGTTCCCGACAGTGTTGTTATTGCGATGGCCAGGTCATTCAGTCTTATGAGGTAAATCCGTGTTCCTTCGGGCGCGTCAGAGGTCAGTAATATGACTTAAATACCGTATACCAAATTTCGTCAGTCTAACTCAAATCATTTTTGAGTTATCTTTGTCACAGATAGATAGACGGACATTTTGTGATGGACATAAAATGTGTGAATAAACGTAAATTTAGGGAGATATAAAACAGGGAGATTCGTCAGAATATGGAATTCGAATTTTTCGACGATTTCTATGGGCCGCGGTGGCCCGGTGGTAAAGTCTCGGCTTCGGAACCGGAGGGTTTCAGGTTCGAGACTCGATTCCACCGAAGATCCGTCGTGTGAGGGGGTCTCTTGCACGTTAAATCTGTCAGGCCAAAGTCCTCCCGCTGGTGTGGTGTGGTGTGGAGAGGGGGGTGCCACTTCAGTTTTCGTCCTCGTCATCTGACCGTGGCTCAAAATTTCGAGGTCCGTCCCAAAATAGCCCTCGTGTTGCTTTAAACGGGACGTTAATATAACTGAACTGAACTGAATCGACGATTTCTATACTTACTGAATATTACGTATACGAGAAAGTAAGAAAGTATTCTTTCTTCTGCGAGAAGTGTTAGTACGCTAAGAAATTTCTAATATCACTATTTTAGGATAATCGTCAACTTTATAATTTAAAGTACTGATTTACGTACCTTCTTTGGAATATTCAATGGGGTGATCTAAAATCGCCCTTTTTTTTATAAAATAGTGATAGTCTGATTTTCTTCATTCAAATCAGCTTTTGTCACAAAAGGAAGGAAGCGTTAATTAGTACACCAATAAAGGACCTGCGTCCTTGCATAGATGTAATCTAGACAGATGTCTTCCTAGTCCTTGCATAGATGTCTTCTCCGTGATCTGTAAGCCTTGGGTTCGAGTCTCGGTTCGGGCATGCTTGTTCACCATGTGTTCTAGCTGTGAGATGTGTGAACAAACCCCCTACCCTGTAGAAAGGGGTTAAGCAAAGCGAATGTGATGAGTGAGTAGCTAAAACGTACTCTTGGCGCTAATTGGCACTACTAAAAAAATAAGAGATGCACCCTTGGCTTAAAAAATCACTGACTTCCTCAGCAAGCATGTCTATGAGTAGTGCTATTAGAAACAACAACTAATAAAGGAACTAGAAAGTTTCACTCGATTATATTTTATTAATTAAGAATCACAGAATAGAGAGTCTATTTAAAAATTTAAAATCATGAAATTCATCAAAATATTTATTGACTTAAAACCAGATAAAATATAATTATTTTCTTCATTTAGACCATTTTTTACGAGATACGTATGTCTATTACTAACGGTTTAGAAATTAGTTGTTAAGTCACTGTTAGAAAGGATATGCTTGTTACCTATACTAAACCATTTTCTTATTAAATAATATATAATTATTATTGAATTAATTATACAGATATTTTAAAAGTCAGTGAAAACTTTTTTCTTTAACTTTCCAAGAAAAAAAATTATTTCATTTTAATTTTATTTCAAAAATGTGTTGAAAATTACAATGTTCTAAATTAAGTTTGTAGGCAGAGTTAACTATTTAATTTGAACTATTGACAACATAATGGTAACGCACTAATAAAAGTCTTTTTCATAGAAGTTATTATATGTTCGAAAGGTGGAATTTAACTGTTTTATTTCTTATGTAAAATAATGTAGGAAAATATGCATTAAATATTTAAAAATTACTTAAAATAGATTAAAAATTCAACGGCAAAAAATTTGAAAAAGTAATTTCTTAAGATTAAGATTTTTATGATTATGACAATATTTTGCGCAGCATTATTTACAGAGTTTATTATTTCAGGAGAAAGCCTAGTGCTTTCTCAAATTTTAATTAATTAAAATTTAAAAAAATATTCCAAAGTGTACCTTTTTTATATATGTGCGAAATTTGATATCTCTAAATCAAAACGGTCTGGTCTGCAGCGCAAACACGCACATTCATATTTATTACGAATAAAGGTAAATAAAAACAAATATAATAAATTAAACGTATGTAATAAAGAAATAACATACATTAATGTATTGCAATCCCACTCATTTTTATAGTAATAGTAAAAATTAAATAATCAAAAAATAAATTACAATTTCCTCTTAAAATTAAATTACAATTAACAACACGACTTGCAATGGAAAAAAGCTTAATAATTATTGAGAATCAAAATAAAAGATTCTTCAGAGATTAAAACAATCCTCATATTTTTAAATTGAAACAATCCTTATTTCATTGAAATTGTAAAAGTTCATTTGAATGAAATTTATAGCTAAATTTTAGATAGTTTTATTGGAAAAATAGGCAGAATTTTTGTGAGCAAATAATCATCCTCATTATTATTTTTTTTATTTGAAGGAAGAAAGTTCTTGTACTTCTCTTCCGTAAAAGTATCTAAATCCATTATTTAAAAATGTATGCTCGTTTATAGTAATCGATGAAGACTCCTAAGATAGCAAGTTAGGCAGCTGTACTGGTCCCCTGAGCTAAACTAGTACAGCAGGCAGAACCATTAACAAGATACCATTCATCTATTATCAAACAAATTTTGAAACAAAAAAATTCTTTAAATTAAAAAAATAATAAATTAATATTAACATTTGTCTCTCAAATGGTGACTTTCAAACACCATTCAAAACAGTGCATCATATTAATGTTTTATGTACTTTGTTTTTTCAATTTTATTATTAAAAATGCCTAAAAAGACGTAGATTAATTTTTTTGGAGAAATTCATCTTAAAACAATTATACACATATACAATTAAACAATTATACATATATACAATTAAACAATTATACATATACAACAATTATACATATATACAATTAAACAATTATACATATACAACAATTATACATTTTTGGTACAATAAACAATCCCAAGTATTAAGTGAATAATTATACATCGAATTACTTTTGTAAGAGCAAAGGGTTAAAACTTTCTCAAGTACAATTGATGAATGTTTATTAGTGTTCATAAGCATCGAAAATCTTCTTAAATAATGTTGCGTACAGTTAAGAATAAATAAAAAAAGATAATATTAGAAGAAATGAAAACTTAAAATAAATCTTTAATACGCTGATATTAAAAACTAAAAAAAGGGGTCTCCTAATGTACACTACCTTGGGTTGCAAATGTCTAAATCAGCCAGTAATGATAATTGTGTTACGGAAACTTTACAGCCAAATAAATGACATTGATGTAGAAGCAAAGTGAAAAAAAAAATATACCAAAATATTTGAAAGAACTAAACAGATCATATATATATATCTAGCTTTGAATTGCAGTTTTGACTCTAAGTTCATTATTATTACTACTACTCACTATTACTTTGCAACAACAGTATCGAAAAAAAATTTTGAACCTAAATATTTTAGATTCCGGTGAGAAAAAAAAGTCCTGATCGGAATCATTGCATTCTTTTTTCTAATTAACGTTTTTGTTTCATATTCTTTTCAGAAAGAAAAAAAAATAATAATAAATGCAACATATATCTTATGATATCCGAGAAGTCAGTAAACATTTCTTCTGATATTTTTTTCATTTATGAGATTTGGAGCACATTCTTATTCCAAAAAATAGATATCTCTCTTCATTTTTTTTACCCTGCAGAAAAATGGTTTTATACTATAACACTATCCATATCCGTCAAGATACGTCTTAACAAGCCATTGAATCAGATTAAGAAGAGAACAAACTGTAACCTTCTTTTTCTGAATAAAGGCTCCATTTTTTTTTTTCGGAAGCGTCTAATACACACCTTGATCGCCGTCCGTCCACCAAGTTTAATTGAATGTTCGCCATAGAAGAGGACACAAAAAACCGCCTCCTTGCAAATGTAAATATTTTATTAAGGAGAAAGTCGCTCATTGTACTAGAACAATGGCGGCTTTTCCATGCCAGTTGTTCTAATAGGATGAATTGGCGTAACGAACCGGCAACAAGGCCAGGGAGGTAAGAATGATAACTCGTTTCCAATCAGGCCTCGTCTTCATTCACTTTCGCTGAAGAAGAGCGCCTAGTGCCGGAAGGAAAACCATCCGCGGATGAAAAATCACTCTCGGAAAACGGACTCGCAATTTTCTCCATGGGTGCGAATATCCATGTAAGTAAAGTTATTTGGGTTCAGTTACTTATTTATTTTGCTCGGTTGATTTATTCATTTGGTTTTGGAATTTATTCCATTTATGAGATCGTGGGAAATATGCTTGCTATAACTTTTTTCATTTTTTAAATGTTTTCAGTAAGCTAGTTTGCTATTACGAGTCAGAGATGCAATTTTTTATTAAAGTCAGACACCTTAAAAAACGGTTAAGCGCTTGGTTCTAAAAATCAGGTTTATACTTAATTATTTATTGTTTTAAATATATATTACAATATTAATGTTTACATTTAACATTTAACACCACAGCACACCACACCTCCGTTTCTAGAGCTCATGAATATTAATGTTTCAAAACTACCCTAATATTTTAATATTTAACGCTGAAACAGTGGCAGATTTCCCACTAAACTAAAGCCATTGGTGTAAATCAGTCGCCATATAAATAAATTTGTAAAAGTTATCAAATGTTTTAATTATAAAATTGTGTATGTACTAATCTAAGCACTACACAGCTATTAATAAGTACTAAGTACTCTATAATAATACTACAGTATTCAATAAATACTACAATAGTGGAAGTGTATTACAATATTGGCTGATATTAAATTATTAAAATAAATTAAATTCTGAAGGTTTTGAAAGTATTGTTCAGTTTATTCATTTTTTCCCTTGAAATTCGTGCCTCTTATTTTTTTAATTTTGCTTTTTTTAAGATTTACTGCTATTCAATAATGTTTCCAATTAAATTCACCCAAATTTCAACTTTATTTCTTGTTTATACCCTACTCTCCCTTTTTTTTTTAAAAAAAAAAAAGATAATAATAGAAAATTAAAAAATAGGAATCATATAATGCTACTTAAAAAAAAAAGAATTTAATGTTTTGATGAAATACAAAGATTTTTGCAACAAGAATATAAAGGTTTTCTTTAACAATCATACTTCTGACACAAATCACCATCTCGTTTTTCGAATTAACCTTTTTTTAGTAAGCCACTGGCAGAATTTTCTAATTTTTAAAGTTATGTCCATTTCTTTTAAGTTCTTCCATGGTTGCAAGAATCCATATAATCAAATAAATTTGCTTATATTTTTTTGCAGTTGTCAATCTAAAATAATGTTAGATGTTTTTTCTCAGCTTTATGAAATTTATAACAATTAGCGTTATTTTGAACCAAGGGGAAAACCTAAATTTTACTAGCTTTTCTGGGACAAAGCTAGAAAAAAATTGCCATAAAATTCATATGTATAAGCAATCGAGATTTTAAGGGATCTCCATGTTTCAGACTTCCCTGCGACCGAAGACAATTTTTTTTCTAATTATGGGAATCCATGAGCAGGATCACCTCAAAAAGTATTGAGTTCAAGTATGAAATTTCGTACGCTGTCCAAATGCCATATTTATAAATTTTTATCAAATTGATCATATCACATGAAAACAATAACTCTAAATTAAAAAAAGATTATGTATGTGAAATTTGGTACATGAATTTATCATCAAAATTTTATTTGGACCAAATTTAGTGAAGAGGAATAATCTATATGCCTTGTTCGTATATACGTGAATGTAATAATGGCGCTTAAAAGAAGGCTTTTAAAATAATACTCAGTTTTTTACCCATCAAATTACGAAATATAAAAACGTGACAAAACTGCATTGCTACAAATGGGAAGTTTTAAAATTTATATAAATTTTAGCAAGAAGTAATTGGTACACATTTTATAAAATTTTATATCGATGGTATGCAGTGAGAGGAAAATATTCTTATAAATACCCATTAGCGAGTATCTTGGTATATATAGATGCAAAGAACAAAGCATATGAAATTTTAACGTGAAATTTCTAGGATGCTCACGCTAATGCGCTTTACCAAGAACAGGGCGTGAAGTCATAGAAAGGAATGTAGAAATGCAATTACTGTTTTTGTGTTATATACCATAAAGCTAACAAAGATTTATGAAATACTTTTCATTAAAGCTAGCTCTATAATTATTTTCGCCGACAAAAACTGAAGAATTTCTTAATTTTTGCGTTTAAGTAAATTTGTTTTTCGGGAAATGATGAAGTTTTCGGGAAGCTAAAACTCAGGCATATGAATTTAAAAGTTCGAAAAGCCCTCTTAATGTTAAATTCAATTATATTTCAATACAATAATTTTAAAAAAGTAAATTTAGGAAATTGACACATTTAATCGCTTAAATTTAGTTTTGAAAATTTGAGAAATATTTTAAGGCTACTTTTGGAAGGAAAGCTGGTTATTCATCAACTTTGATAATTTTCAGCTTTAATTTCTAATTTATTCCCTTTTCATTATTATTTTTTAGAGATTTTGTTTGCTTTATAATTTTCTAAACTATACCGTCATTCTTTGTCCATTCTCTGTCAGCGTGCGTTTCACATCTCTTTTTTAAATTTGTGCATTCTTAAAAAGTTTTATACATTCCATTAGAAAATATTTAAATAGAGAAATCTTGTCTGGCAAAATTTATAGAATGCAAAAAAATGAACTTTTTATTTGATAAATTTTATTTAATTTTATATACGTCTGGTAACACTTTTAAAGAAAGGGATAACGATAAAACTGTCTGAAATTAAATTATTTTTGTTTCATTTGCTTATTTAAAATTTAGAAAATTTACTACTCATCCTGAGTAAGTTTATAGTATGCATTAATATAAGTGATTTATTATTTACATCTAGAAATAAATTAATAAAAATAAAACCTGTTTTTTCGATATTATAACAGAATACAAATAATTAAATTAATCTCTTATTTAGATTAATGACATAAATTCTCTCTCATAATATTTTTTAAATGCAATTTCTAAATTATTTTTTTGTGTATTAGTATTTAATATGTAATTATTTTTACATTCAACATTTTCCATTTGTTGTAACACACAACATTTTCCCCATTGGCTTAAATCGTTGTCTTCGTAATAGCGGGCTTGTCCATTGCAAAGTGTCATAAGAATAAACAACATTTTTTATTTCGTCACAGAGTAATTAATTTTAAAAAAATTCAGAATAATATATATATTTTAAAGGTTTATTTTGTTACAATTTCAAAAGCAAAATGTTAGTTTTAATGCATGGCTAAAAACTCTAAAAAAATCTGAAACTGACTCATCTAGTATAAGTGTTTTTCCTCCTCTACTTTTCCATAAACTTTCACATTACGATTTTTTAGAATCTTTAACTCAGGTTTTACATAGGACTGCCTCGTGAAAAAGGAACAAACGTTCATGTTTTGAATTGCTTCGCTGCCATGTCCGAAATTTAACATAAATTTAAAATTTTAAGAAGAATTCATAATAAATCTCATATATATAATTTACTATTGTTCTGAGTTATCACAATCACATATTAAAAAAATAAGCAGACTTGCAGATACTCAATTCACCGAAGAATTTAGTCCGAAATGTGATTCAAATTTCCATATTAAATCACTATATACCAAATTTCATCCATCTTGGTAGGAATGTTTATGAATTTTAATATTCACAGACACAGACAATTAATATTTTTAAAATGTCTTTTTTATTTTTATTTTGGATGCAAGTCTTTAAATGTGTATTTAGTATATATAATAGTTCACCAATGTCTGCAGTGATGGGCGGAATTTAAAAATATGCTCTCCTTTTATCTGCGCCATTACTAAATGCTTAAATCCATTACTGAATATTATGGCTTAAGCGAAGTTTTTTATATGTTTAAAATGAGATTTATTGTCCTGCGAATAAACTTAAGTACGAATAAATAATTACGCTGATTCCTTCTTTCTATTCCTTCATTAAAGATTATTGCTAATATTTTCTACGCTATTTTTTTTAAAAATTTCATATTCTATATTGCATTATTTTTCTGTGAATGGTTCCCTATACATTTTAGTCTTATTACTAAATTCTATTTTTAAAAAACAAAACTTCTAATGTTATTTATTATACATTTGTACAAAAACAGTATTGAAAATAATACATATATATATATATATATATATATATATATATATCTTAAGCATTCTAACGATGTATTAGCGATTTTCTACAATAGCTTTATTAGTTAATCTGTGATAATCAGATCTGAGATTTTGTGAAAAGGATAACAGCCCATCCAGAAGACATCCTGTAATAAAATATTAAATGAAATTTTTTGATTATAATAAATCTCTCTCTCTGATTTTGATTAAAATCTACATAATGCAAAAGAAAGAAAAATGTTTTTAAAGTTTCTCGCATCTTTCTTGGCATGAGATCAAGCTGAGTTACGTAAGTTGTTTTACAAAACGCAATTTGTTACATTAAAATTACCCTCAAATATTAAAACATTTTATTTGTGCAACTAGATTAGCAACTTTTAAGATTAAAATATTCTTCTTCTTCTCTAGCGATCAATAATAAAAAGTTAAATTTTAAATTCAATAAATTAGACAAACCACACTTGTCATATTCATTAAATATGACAAACCACAACAATTTTAAGGTAACTTTGAATTTCTGTGTTTTTAAAATAATTAGAAGAAAAAATTCTGATTTTTGAATCTTTGTATTATACGTAAGCTAACGATATATCAATAAAGGTTACTTGAATCCTATCTTCTTCTATTTTTGTGAGAAATTTCAAAAATACTAATTCACTGTATATACTCTATTAGGGAAAAAATCCAGCCTCAACTACTAAATTTATTTCGAAAATATTTCATTTCTTATGAATATTTATGACTTTTGACTAAGTCGTTCATAGTCGCTTGTCCCTCGTCTTTCGGCTTTTTTGACTAAAATTTCCCAAACACGTCACTGAATACTCTTTACAGATGAATGGTTAATTAATTTTAATGTTATTTTCAAACTTATGCTCTGTAAATACGTCTCGTCATTATCTTCGATCTTTAGAAAATGTCATGAAATAAAATTTTAACAAATCCTCCTGTCTCAATTATTAGAGCGATTTCACCATTTTCCAAGCATAGCCAAACAGCTGAAAGTCTCTGTCATTATTGAGCGAGTATAATTTAAAGTAGCAATTTTATATGTTTGTAATTACTTAATAACTAAGTTTGTTGGACTGATTAAAGTAATTAAGAGCGATTAAATTAATTATTGATAAAGTGCGAACAATTGACTATAGAAAGGAGCTAGTAAAGATATTAAAAATTTATAAAATTATTTGGCTTTGAAAGGAGGGGGGGGGGAAGGAGGCATCCGAGCACATGTATTTCTTAAAGAGTTCTCATAACATTGACTGTGCTTATCAAAAAATTTAAACTCAAGATTCTAATTCAGTTATGCATTGCAGACTCCCAGATTCAGAAAAAATATCTTTAGAATTATGTTTTTGTGTGAAAACGTTAGAATAAAATACAGTATTTACAGTGATATCAAAATCGTAGATATTAAAATAATATCTACGATAATACTAATATCTATTATTGCGGAATAAAAAGAAGAAGAAATCCCAAGTATATATTCGAATTTTTTTCACCGCTCAGAATATTTAAACACAAAACGCAGAATTTTGTGTAAATATACAAGAAAATCGAAAAGGAAACATTCTTCTTGATCGTATTTGGCAACATAGAAATTGTTGAAGACAACTATATATATATATTTATTCCAATTCTTCATTAAATCGTGGAGGAAATCTTTCATTATTTTTGCTTGCATTTTTAATTATAAGGATAACACATTCTACAAAAAAATCATACAACATTTTCTGTGTATAGTTAAGTTTGCCGATAATCATTTTACATGCATAAAATTCTAATTTCCTATATTTTAAGAGTTTTATACGAGTTATTTGTAAGTATATTTGAAATTATTAATGATTTGATAAAAATCTTATGATTTAATTTTTATAATGAAAAATTTTTAGCATTTGAAAAGCACAATATTGCTACAAGCTACAATATTACATACAATAAAATTATACAATTGCTACAATATAATATGCAATATATATAGCCTACAATATTACTCCTTATTATATAATATTTATGATATTGTACAATAACTTATTTGGAATACTATATTATACCTCACGATATTTTATAGTGTTTGTGTCAGAATTTTTCAGAAAATTAATTTCGCATATTATATCTTCCACAGAATATTCTTCTCTGGTTACTGACCTTTCTCTCCTTGGGCCGCTCCGACATATTTGACTGGAGAGATCACATGGAAGATGCGTTTGCTGATGAAGGCCACACAGGTAGGACATGGAAATGGCATTTTAATGATGACAGAAATGATTCATAAATTGTGAAAGCAATTAAGTCATACATTGCGAGATTATTTCAAAGTTAGCTTTTATCCATGTAAATTTCAATAAACATGCTAATTATCAATTTCGTAACAGCATCGAAGTGATCTCATAATGAATTATAATGTTGTAATGCTTAATTTAAAGAAAAAAAATTATAAAAATATGTGAAAGGATAAATTAAAAATGGAATAAACATTTTAAATAGTACTTGTTGATATCTACTTTTTATTTTGATTTGTTTGAATTTTTCTGGTGCAAGAGCCATGGTTTTGTACTACTTTTACTTACATTTCAACAAGCCTACTTTTTATTACTAAAGAATGCCACAATCTTCTATGAATTGTATAGCCAATATGTGTATTATTTATACTATATTTATATTCTTTTTACAGTACTGTTATGTTTATAACATCGCCATTCAACCCAAATAGCAAGGGTATCCTTTTTTACTCCGTTTGGCATTAGGTTAAGTTTATTAAAATAATGAAGAAATTTCAGTGTGCGATTAAAAAAGGCAGTTTGTTTCCATTTTTAGATGTCGCCCAAGGTTTGGCAAATCTGGAGTATGCAAATGTCAGATATCAAATTTCATCCATCTAGCTATTCTCATTTTTTAACTATAATTTTGTAAATAGAAATAATACTTTTATAAATACTTTTTTGTGCATTAATTAAAATTTAGAATGTATGAATTCATCAAAACCTGTATAAGACTTTTTTTCACTGTACACTTATTTTATGGACGAGAAAGTAAAAAATTGTATTGAAAATTTTATCACGCATCAATATATTGCGAGGAAGACTGTAAAAGTGATGTTATAAAAAGTTATTTCAAAATTTGCGTTTAGTAAAAGTTCCTATTCTTGGAAATTAAAATAAGAATGCTGTTACATACGGATTAAAAATTCTTTTTTTTGTTGGGAAAATCTAAAAAGAGATTATAGAGATCATAATAAACGATAATAATTAATTGTTGTTATTGTTCGCAGTGACAGAAACAAATCAAATAATAAAAATTAAGTTAAAGGTCATTTTAATGCTTTTTATAAAAAACGCGACGTTTAATAGCTGCATTGTAATTTGTATCTTTTTTCAATGTAATGTTATTCATAACATTACGAATACATTATAAGTATTGCTGAATACCTTTATCAAGACATTTTCCTCAGGTAAATAACGAGAATGGTCTGCACGAAATTTTCTTCCACACTCCCTAATAAACTTCCCCTTCTACCTTTCCCTCTAAAAATTGTAAGTATTGGGCAAGGGGCAAACGTTATGGGCCTTGAAGTTTTTATTTTCACGCATGAGAGTATGCTTAGTACAATAATAAAGGAAATCGGCACTTGTTTACTAATTGCATGACACAGGAGAACAATGATTGCAAAAAATCAATCTTTGGCGTGAATCTACCTTTGTTTTTAAACCTAACGAGCAAACATAGGCAATTAACCGCTGGTACAGGGACCAGAGAATCGTAATGTATTTTAGTAGTAAGATTTTTTTTAACCAACAGAAATTAAAATTTGTTATTGTAGTCATAAAATCACTTACCAGATCATACAATTTTGAGTAATCACGTTTGCGTGCATGAGAAAATAATACCGACAGACGGTCAACCAGTTGAGGGATTTGATTCCAAAATTGATATGTATCTATACTTAAGAGGATAAATCTGTGGACTACATTTTATGCGTGTAGCTTTTTTTTAACTATCGCCTTCACTTGTATTCGAAAGATCTGGCCAGTCATTGGATTTCATTCGAAATTTTAAAGAAATCTACAAATTTCATTTAAATGCCATAAACCAAATTTAATTTAAATACCATAAACCAAATTTCATATTGAAAAATATTGTTGAGTTTTCTCTTCGTACACAACCATAAATTCTAAAATTTGCTTTTCGAACTCCAGCAGGTCTTAAAGGATTCAAGGATTTTTTAAAACTTTGAATTCTAAATTTTTGTCGATTACAATATTTTCGCTTTGCAGATTTAATATACGAAAAAGTAACAAATGAAAAAACCTTTAGTATGGCAAAATTTATTCTCATCCTCTATTATTCAATTTTTTAAAAAAATTATAAAATTTTCATGCATTAATGCATAATTATTCCACCAGCTTTAATCTTAAGAAGTAATTCTTATTGGTAGTTAGTTGTACAGCTTTTTTTCCTCCTCTAGCAATTATTAAAAGAGGACAAATATTAAAGCTGAAATACCCTTTCGTGTAAATTGCTGTAATCCATCTTTCTGACAGGGATAATAGTATGGAAATAAAATGCTTACTAAAACCTATGAGAGCAGAAATATTTATAATTTTCACCAGAACTTTTTATCTGATTCAGAAAATATGCTTTGTCCTTGATAAAACACTTTGTTTTCACGTTTTAAAAAAAGTATCTATCCTTTTCTTAAAACTTTTCTAGCTTGACTACCCTGGAGAAAAATAAAAACGCAGTATTTAACAGTTTTTTTTTTTCTTTCGTTTTTGCTATAAATTTTTGAGAGGCCGTGGAACCTTGAACTTGTAGATTACAATGCGCATTCCTTGTTGTAAGAAGACGCCATTTCTGGTCTCATATTGCTAAAACGATTCAAGTTCAGCCATGGAATTATTGTTTTTGGAAGGAATTATGATTATGTAAATTTGTTAAAACAGTTGTTATGGAAGAATCAGTTTTTTTTTTAAATTTTAATAAAATGTCAGTAATGTATTTATTTTCTGGGTGATCTTTTTAAAAAATTATTTAAAGTTGGCCCGATTTGCGGATTTTGCTTAAAACTTTATAGAAACTATAAATTTGCTATAAAGGCGGTATACCAACATTCATCTATCTAGATCAAAGTGTTTTTGAGTTATCTTTGTCACAGACAGTGGGGTATTTTCCAAAGATGTGTTTTTTGAACTCATGGAGTCTAAAACTTAAAGATTCGTCGAAATCTTGTGCTCGAATTTTTGACGATTACTATACTTTCGCTGTACTTCTTACACAAGAAAGTAAAAACAAAATGTTGAAAATAAACTGAAAAAAAACATTTTTTTAATTATAAAAATTTGTAAAAGAAGTGTAATTAAATTTATATCACGAAGAAGACTGCTATATTTATAATGATATTTTCGTACATGCAATAATATTTATTATATAAAAACTACTTTAATGCAATAATGAAAAAAAAGGCGAACGGTTGTGGTAAAATGCCAAAATCTCGCTTCAAACTCTGTAAACCTCGCATCTCTGTATCAAACTGCCACCTTATTGAAACAATGATACTTACACATACATTCTATATAATTACTTCAGATTTAAAAATGAAATGAAGCTTAATTTTGTTTCATATTAGCAATAACATTGACGGTAATTTGTACAACATTGTATGGTAGAACTCAACAAATTATTATTGCATCAAATTATTATTTTATTAATAATCAAATTATTAAAAGTATTATGAAATTTCAAAATTAGACTACAGTCTCGCTGAATAGGAAATAAATATGAGCAATAATAGATAAGAGAATTTCATCTCCTACTCAATAGAGGAGCATCTATCTCTTGGCCCAGCTTGCATGAGAACCCAGTCTCAACTGAGAATGAATTCCTCCCCTCTTCTCCCTTCCCCACATCAAGGGGGTTTGGCACTGCAAGTGAGCTTAAATAATCAGTTAAGTCAGTGATTCTCAACCTGTGGGGCGCGCCCCCCTAGGGGGGCGCGAGCACATTGATGGGGAGGCGCGAGGATACCCAAGAGAAAATGTTGTTTAAAAAATGATTAAGTGACTGAAAGGAAATAAACACACACACATACAAAACAAAATACATTTCGACATATTAATAATTAACTTATTAAGTTATAACAACTTAGTAAATTAAAAACAAATTTAATAATTATTAGTGACTTCCTTGGTCCTGTCTTGCAGAGCAAAGTTTTTCGAAGGCGGGTTTAATATTAGAAATAGATACTCTCAGTTCTTTATCTATATTTAGCTGAGATCTATATTTTGTCTTCAAAGATGCCACCGGAGAAAATAATTTTTCACAAAGGTAAGATGTTGAAAATGGTAGTAGAATGCGAAATGCCCTTGTTTTTAGAGCAGAAAACTCATCATCCACTCCTGCCTAAAATTCAAAGAGGGATTTATTACTAAATTGCTTTTGGTTTCGCCGCTTGCCATGAAGTCTATGAAGGCTTCTTTCTCTTCAATTGAGAGTCCTTCGGGAGCATTTTGAAATGGATCCCTCACCCACTTGTAACTTGATACCAGTTTGTCTTCAGCAAGAAAGTACTTTTTAAAATTCTTTGCTAGCATTGCTAAATGATTTTAAATGGTTACAAAAACAACTTTTACATGTTGTTCTTCAGCCTTGTAAGTTTTTACACAATCATTCAAATTTGCAAACATTGTTAAGTTTTCTTGCTTTAAATTTCTGCTCCACATTTCCAATTTCCTACAAAAAGCATTAACTTTATCACTCGTATCAAATATATGTGTATTTGCTCCTTGCAGTTGAAGATTCAAGTTATTTAATTTCTCGAATATGTAGACCATTTAGCTCAATTTCATCACAAATAATTTCTCGAATATGTAGACCATTCAGCTCAATTTCATCACAAATAAACTATCACGAAAATTCTCAGCTTCCGGTCTGTTTTCCTCTTCTAGGAAAACGGCGATTTCTTCTCTTAATTCATAAACAAATTTCCCTCGTGATAACCATCTTACCTCGCAATAAAATAGTAACGCTGAATGTACTGCACCCATGTCTTTACAAAGTGCGGAAAAGGTTCTCGATTTCAGGGATCTCATTTTTATATAATTTACTACGGTTACAACCGTAGTTAACACAATATTCAAACCATGACTCATTTCTTTGAAAGCCAAAGCTTCTCTGTGGATCATGCAATGTGTCCAGATGCACTGTGGCGATTTTTGTTTCACAAGTGCTTGAATACTTTGGAATCTTCCGGACATAGAACGAGCACCATCGGTACATATTCCGACGCAAATTTTCCATTCTATGTTTGTCTCGTTCATAAAACCATTTAAGATAGCAAATAATGCTAGTGTTGTTGCTTTGAGTTCTATTGGTTGACAGAAAAGTAATTCTTCTACTACTCACAAATCATTACAAAATCTAACATAGGCAATGAAATGAGCATCTTTATTACTATCTGTTGCTTTATCGAATTGTATTGAAAACAATTTGTCACGTAACTTCGACAAAAGCTGACACTCTATATCTTCAGCTATATCAACAATTTGACGGGCAACAGTATCATTTGAAAGAGGTATAGACTGCAATTGCTTTGTAAAATTATCTCCAAACATAATTTCTACAATCTCAATTGCGGCTGGCAATATAAGCTCTTCACCAATGGGGTGAGGCCTTTTACATCTGGCTATTTTATATGAAACTGTGTAAGAGGAAATTAAAGCTTTTTCATTCACAAAGTTTTTTTAAACAATGATTTTTGCTTTTCATATGATTTTAACTCGAAGAATTCTCTGGGTTTGTTTACGTACTCACTATGAAGTGTTTCCAAATGCCGTTTAATTTTATTAGGTTTCATGCTGTCTGCCTCCAACATTTTTGAGCAAATAATACACAGGGGCCTTTCTTCTTCATTAACTTCAGTATTAGTGAACCCAAAATTTAAGTATTCTTGAGAACATTTTTTTGATTTTATTTCCGGAACCACGCTCGTCTGTGTACTTGTTGATGCTTGTCTATCGTCTAATGCTCGCTTACGCCCGCTTAACCCTGCACCGATCGCGCTCTATAAAGTCACGTAAAAGGTCGAGCGGATTAAAATTATAGTTCATTTTCAAATCAAAATAAAACTCCAAAATAGTGAATCAACTTTAAACATAACAAGGCACTTCTTAACTATTTTTTAAACATCAAACTCACTTAAGGTTACTATTGTAATCCGCGCGACCTGTGCAGGGTTAAAAACTTATCCATGATTCTGCATAAGTCTGCTGCCGTGTATATTTAATAGGGTGAATTACAATTACCCGAAAAAATATATAACATGCACATTAAGAATAGATTCAATAACGATAGAAGGATCGACTCGAATATGATTGTTTGAAATTGAAATTGGCGTCATAGAACTTTCTCCTTCTCCCTATGAGAAAACATTTGTTCACATCTGCGTACGTTCCTAACTTAACTTTTAAGCTGACCAGACAAATTCCAGACAAATCGAAACTTCTCGCAAAACCGTGAGAATACCCGACATGGCGAGACGCAAGAGCAATAAAAAGGCATAGGATTCTTGTTTTTTCAATGATGAGGATCGGTGTTGAAAAATATCAATAAATTTCCGTATTCTTGGTAATTTGTAAAGTTTAAAATTAAGGTTGTAGTGTAGGTTTAGCGCCAAAATACTCAAAATACATTATTATTGTATACATTTTATTGTGTGCGGTGGGGAAGGGGGGCGCGATGAAAATTATGGTTGAAAATTGGGCCGTGAATACTAAAAGGTTGAGAAACACTGAGTTAAGTAATAGATGTAATCTATTGATCCAAAAATACTAAAAGTTATGAGGTATTTTATTCGGTCAATATAAAAAACTATAGAATGATGGACATTATATTACTTGAATCTTCCTAACTATCAGATATCTAAAAATCCTTTTGAAGGAATTTTTATAGTAAAACTGCATATAGTGAATTTCAAGTTATAATATATAAAGATGCGTTAAACATATATTTTTGTAAAGTGAATGTCATATTTTGTATACTAGAAGAAAATATAAGAATTGATAAAAAATACCTGAATCAAGACTTTTCATATTGCTCTATTTAATATCTAATCTCGTCATAATTCAAAAATAATTAAGTGAACATTTCGAAACATTGAGTCTTGCAATTGATCTACCTGTTCAAAATTTGGCACTGATCTATTAATTTTCTTTAAACATCACGCATTAAAATTCATGCATTACAGCTTTTGCATTTTAGGATTATAATAGTTTTTACTTGCACACAAATAGGCATATAGAGAAGCATTAAGATGATGAATGAGATCCAACATCTGACAAAAAATACATATTGGCTATAAAAAAAACATTTGCAAAATTTCATAAATGTAGCCTGTTACGGTTCTGAGCTATCATGCTCACTTGACACTAACAATTTAACAAATAGTTGGCACTTTTTTTTTTTTTTTGCCAAAGTTGTGAATTCTGGTGAAATTGATACCACTAAATTAAGTAACTTCTAAATAGTGAACATTTCTAGACAAATAGCAAGATTACAAGAAATCGCATAATTTATGCTTTTTATTATTTATTACTTTACAGTAATCTCGGGGGAAAAAATCGGCGAAATCAAGATTTCTTTTGCAGTCAAATCGAATCTCTCTTTCTCTCCAAGAATTAAATTATTTGTTGATAGATATTATAAACTCTTAACCCAACAGCACATTAATATTTTAAAAATATACATTTTAATAACTTCTTGCATATATTTATTCAAATATTTCCAGAATTATTTTATTTCCAGAAGTATATGTTTGTATAACAAGGGGTTTTAGGGTAGAGAAATATTATGGCTCTCTAATTTTTATAAATCAACTGACAAAAACTTTCTTCAGCAAAATATGCATCTGTTCCATCGCTTGTCTAAAATAGAATAATATTATCATTTGATAAAAATAAATAAATATTTTTTAAACCATCGATAATGTTTTTTTGTACCTTTATAATATGCAGAAATTTATTATTCTTTAATCGCCTCTTTTTTACATAATTTAAAAATTGAGACAAAAGACTCTTTAAATGCTTCACTGTGGTAAATAAATTCCACTTTTGTTCGCATTGTGAAATTTGTAAACTTATAGGTATATCATAGTCATAATAATAATTTGGTTCATAAGGAACAAATAATTCATAAGTATCTAAAGTGTAGATTATACCAGTTTCGAATCAAGTCCGTTGAAAGGATTCGTTTATCAGTCTGTATTTCCACATTCATGTAAAAGCAATGCCTTGGATAATTGAAACTTATTATGTGATTTTATGACTGGGCTTGTTATATAGTTAATAATTCACAAATATAGATTTTCCTTTCTTTACTATGCAGCATACAGCTCTGACACGCGAGACTCTGAAATCTGAGCGCTCAGGAATTCACAGTTTTGTTCAAATTTCACAATTTAAGGAGAGTGTTAGGAGTAGGATAACATATTTATTAGAGAGTATACGAGTAAGTTTTAGGGAAAACACTCCCATCGGCTTAAATTTGTCTTACTAATTTGCAAAGGTTTCATTTTTTTATTTAATGTATTAATGAAAATAAAGGAAAGCGCAGATGCAATATTATAGAGAAAGTAACTTTATTGATAAGAGCAAAATATTAGTTGAGAGTTTTCTTTTTTTTCAATTCCTACTATTAGTTCACCCTCTCCCTATTTACATTTATATATCTTGCTCAAATTTTCTTCTTATTCCCCCACTCAAGTTCAAATACATATTTTAAAACTTATAGTGGATGACACTTGATTTTAATACAGTTTTTAAAAAATATTTATTAATTAATTAAATTTTTCTAATGATTTCTATTTGGCCTTCAAAGTCGTCAAATGGTCTCCCAGCTCTGTGATTTTCTTTGCTGACCTAAATAGGAATTGAATTTTTTTTAAATTATTATTTGTTTCCCTGATAGTAAAATGTTGCAGAAATATTCTGAAATTTTCGAAGATGACTTTCCAGCTCAAATCTCCAATTAACGCTGTTTTTGTCATACAATCTTCAACACTATTATTTGCTAAATTTAGCACTTTTATAAGGTTACACTGTCGAAATATTTCTTATATTATACATCAGCTTTCCAATGGCTTTTTAATTAATCTCAAAGATCTTTTAGAAAGCAAAGTAAAATTATTCAAAACCACCACGCTCGTGATTCTTTTATTCTTATCAAAAGCACTTCTTCAATTGTTCCGTTACTATCTCACCTTGATAGTCGTCCATATCCGACCTTTGACATTGAACGTCAGAAAAGACTCTTTCTTTTCTCTCATCTCTATTTCTCTCCGATGCACTTTTCGTCGATGACGCTCACTTCACTGCTGTTATCATCCACTGCATGCCAACCTTGAGCCGATTCCGATCCCGTTAGTCCACCAACTATCCGGCATCACGTCAGCGATCACTTCTCAAATGGGTCACTTGTAAGCAACGACCTTAAAGGTTGAAAAACATTGGGTCACGGTTTTATACGCACTGAGGAATGCTTTATGGGAAGATGTTTGTAAGGAATGAATTCTCCCCCAAGAGAAGAGATGGTAAGCACGAGAAAAAAATTAAGGGTAGCAAGGGATTTTTCCCATTTCGCAATAACCGGAAATGCAGCATCGAATGGTGTCTTGGCCCCGCTTAACGGAACTTGTTGGCTGGGTGGATAAGTGATTATCTGGTCAGATTTTTTTCGTGACCCCTGTTTAAGTGGATAAACGGTCTTAGTCAAAACTTGCTGCAGTTTTGCATACTGGGAGGTAGAAAAAAAAAAGAATTAGGTTTCTAAGAAGTGATTAAATAATGAAAATAGCCTTAAGGTTCGTCATAATGAATAAAATTATCTATGATACTTGTTAAGAATCAGCTTTGAAATATTGTTTTGTTGATAATTTGTTCTTAAACAAATTAAAATGTTGTATATTCGTAAAGAATGTACCTTTGTGAGTGACGCTCTCAGATTTTTTTAAGGATTATTAAAAATTCAACGATATTTCTGAAATAGAAATCAGTTTGACTAGGATTAAGAAAATATCAGTACAAAATAAATACGACCAAACTTTTTCTCAATAAAAACTTTCTTGTTCATTTTTGACCAGTTTTATTTAGTAAAAAATTGGGGATGTTCTGCTATCCATTTTCTGACACTATGGCATAAGAACACCCTTTAAAGAGTATTGAAAATCGCTAGTTATCCTTATGTTATGCCGTCAATCATTTTCGATTTGTATCAATAACAATTTTCTAAAAGTATCCATAGCTCTTTTCATGGTGTGTTGCTATTACTATTTCTTAATTACACGTTTTTACTGTTTTCTGATGATACTATTGGAACAATTGTAAAAAAAAAAAAGAAATTTAAATTAATTAAATGGTATCAATTTGAATAGCATAATAATTTTTTTCTGATTTTTTAAAGATTTTTTTTAGTTGTAGCCGTAGTAATTCATGCGAAAATAAATATCTTTAATTTCACCATTACAATTATAATACAAGCATGAAAATAAATGTAATAATCAAAAAATCGATATCATATTCTTTTTAGATATAAGGAGCAACGTTACTATATTTAATAAAAGGCATAGAATTTTATGAGAAAGTCATTATGGTCAGCAAATTGCCAAAAAATTCTTAGTAAATACGATCTTTTTGAGCATTTTCATAGTACAATAAAGAAAATAAAGTTTGTGTTTAGAAAAAAATATTTCTTTCTTTTGTTAGTACATTAAACAGATAGTTAAATTGATATTAATCGCATGCGCATTAATAAAGATGTAGATATAAAATCTTAAAAAGTTATTTTTTTTAATTGCCGAGTTGTAAGAAAAAAAATGTAGAGATTAATCAGAATTTCGAAGTGATTTTTTTTTACTTTAGACCTTTCGCTCAGTTTATTAATTTACCAGCATTATGTTGATATTTGTACACATATATACCATCTGTCACTTTTATTGAAAATGAGCTCTAAAGTTTTTAAAATCAGTTTTCCGTCAACTTTATGACGGTTCATAATATTTAGTTCGTATATTTATCGTAAGTTGAAAGATGTACCATTGAGATATATACTGACTCAATTCACAATTTTCGGTAAAATGAACTAAGACATCATATTTCATAACCATTAAATGTGAACTATTTGGCACGGATTGCTATTTAACATTGAGTAGGGAAAACCCTTCTCATGTTCTTTCTCTCTCTTTTTTAAAAAGAAAGCATAATGGCTATTTCAACTACGTATAAATCGCAGCTTATGCATTCTGATTGTGTGCGGATTCTTTACAAATCGATTAAAAAAAACGGTTTGTGTTATATCAAAATGGAAAGCGCCCTAAATCAAATTGAACTGCAGACTATTTATTTATATTTGTAACTGCAGTATTTGAAATCTGTATAATAACCCTTAAAGAGCGACATTTGAAAATTCTACATACAAAATTTTTAAAAACCATCTACAAGACATACTGTTAGAGTTAAAGGGACATCTAACTCATTGTGATTTGCCTCAGTAGTCAATACTCAATAAGAAAGTGCTTTCAAATTTTTAATAAGTTTCTTTAAAAAATTAATTGAAATTTTTTCATTTTATCTCAATAACTTTGGAAAATATTGTCACACTATATCTATTTTTACTCCATTTCTAAATTCCAACTAGTACAACTGTCATTCCAAACTTTCTAATTAATTTTTTTATTAAGGTATTCTCTGCCTCCACTGAAACTTTCGAACCTTGGACACGTCATAAAAGCCACGAGTACTCAGATTTTTACTTCCAGAATTCCGTTCAGTTCTGTGTTTCGTAGTACAGAACAAAAATTCGTGACAAAGTTTTGAACTTTTATTTTCGACCGAATGAAGCCAAAAGTGTGTACACTGCTACAATTTCAGTAATTAGACCATACAAGATCTCATTTAACTAACTCATTACGCTTTTGAGTAATTGCGTATGTGCATGCAAAATATGACCCTTGTTAAATTCGATTTAAAATTTGATATTTATTTACACTTTAGACGCTAAAGTTGCGTTCTAAATTTTACCATCTAGCTCATTACGTTTGAGAGAAATCTACAACTATGATCATCTATAGAAATCTGCAATAATGTACCAATTTTAACTTTTCAGATTCATAGTATTTTTGAATTACTGTTTTCCCAGATAGAGAGACATTTTCTTTTGAACTGAAGGAATTCTGAAACTTGGAAATTCGATAAAACCTAGATTTCGAATTTTTTGAAGTCTACAATCTTTCTTTTTGTATATATCATATATTAAAATATAAAAATTAGGTTTTCAGTGATACCATGTATATTTTAATTCTGTGATATAATTAATATTTCATATTATAGCATAATTGATGTTTAAAAAGATTTTTGAAAATATTTTAATTCATATTAAATGTTACTTTTCTATATTTCAGTTGTAATATATAAAATTTTAGTAATTGAGTTTATGTTAGATATATTTTATATACTCATTTTATTGTTGCTGTAATTAACACATTGTGTGCGAGTACATTTCGCAGCGGAATTGCACAGGGAGCGGGCGTTTTGCGTGTAAATTTAGTTATTCAATTATTCACTAACCCGTACTAGTACGTGACCTGCGCTCAAGTATCAATCGTTAGAAAACATACTAGTGCATGTCCCGCATACAATGTGTTAAGAAGGAATTTTAAAATAACTATATAAAGGCAGGAGAATCATGTCCAAATCATTATCATGCTATGTTGTTTCGGTTGAGAGATTCGGATATCATTTTGCTTTTATCCCTTCCTTTTCATTTTCTATAAAAATCTTACTAATGCAGTTTTTCTTTCCCGTCCTTTTCATTTTCTAGAAAGATCTTATCAATGCAGTGATTTAAAGGCACCCCTTGAGATCAGCATTTCTTGTCTCCAGCTGTTTTTCATTAATCGAAATTATATGTTTACCTGTGCATGTTCTCCTATTTCCTTTCACACTGTAGCTACTAAATTCTTGAAAGCCTATATTTCGTCACCCAGAGTTAAGCTCTCCACTTAATAATGAGCTGTTTATTCTGCGATGACGCACGAACTGAACAAAAACAGCACGGAAGTAGAATATTTTTATTGGAAGTCACTGCCCATTTGTATCATTACTTGCTTTCAGAATTACAGGAAGTTAAGGGTGGGGGAGAAAAAAGGAACACAAGATGAAAGAGGGAGTAACATTAAATTTCACTGAATTTGATAATTGGAATTCCGGGCGTTCATAAATTAGTTTTTAAGAAAAAGTATTTTGACATACATCGGAAAACTGCTGGTCAAGAATGGCTTAGCTGAACACATTTGTATTTGTGAATGTTTGGAAATATTTTCATACAAAATGTGGTTTTTCAATGGTAATTACTTTGTATTGATCAAAAAATGAGAATTATTCCTTCCCGGTGATATTGGTAATCTTTTTAGACACAGGAATGCTTATTGCCTAATGCGAATGTGCAAACATAACGAGTTTCTTTGTTTAAACTCTTTAACTAATATTTAGAACACCAACAGATATTCAGAAATTTCTAAATTCGCAAATTTAATGTATTATTTATAACCATAATTTTCTTATTAAAAAATGTAGGAAAATAGGAGGAAGAAAGGATCAATGTGCTCCTTTTTATGCAGGAAGAAAGGAACGGTTGGTGAGTTGTATATAATACAAATAAAACTATGTCGCATATAAACAAATTTATTTCCTTACATACGCAGTTTAGAGAAAGTATAGCAATCGTCAAAACGTTCGAAAATTTAGACAAATCTCCCCGTTTTAGACCTTCCTGATTTCTAAAAAACATATTTTGGGAAAATTTCCGTCTGTTTGTGATAAAGATAACTCTAAAATGCTTTTAGCTTGATGATTGAAATTTGGTATAAGGTCTTTACACTAAATTAGCAGATTTCTATCAAATTTTGCAAAATTTCCTCTGAAAATCTGTCCTGGGGCATTTCATCTGTCTGACTGTTCGTATATAAGCTAACATGATAACTATAAAGCGAAGATAGATAAATGATTGTATACAGGCGTAACATCTATATTGTAGACACCAATCAAATTTGAAGTCAATTCCACAAATTGATGACTGTATGACAATCTGTATTTTCAGGACAATGTAAACGCAATAATTCAAAACTGCTGTGTCTTAAATATATCAAATTTGGTACGGAATTATGTGACTACGAATGCAGTTTTATGTCATATTTTTGTTTCAATTGAGTTACAGATGTGTCTAAAATTAAAATGATTACGTGTCTAAAATACAAATTCGTTTATGGATATTATTAAAATATGGCAGGGATTAATTACCAAAAAACATTCCAGAGATAACAATATAATTTCAGTAAAAACGCTAAATTCATATCAATTGTTAATATTTCGCAACTATTGTACGCCAATGTCAATCAAAGTATTCTCTGACATGCTAAGTTGATTGGAGAGTATGTGAGAAAGCTTTTGGGGAGATTTTTTCCCCAAACCGCTGGTTACAATAATTAAACTGCTTTTAAACCTTCATATGTTTGCAAATTTAATGCAAATTAATTGCAAATTTAATTAAAGCAAACTTGAATGTCTTGGAATGGAATAAGGAATACAATTTAAAAAAATTTAGGATTATGGATTGAAAGAGATAATAGGAAGATGCAAACATGAGAATGGCTGAGTTTAACACTTTTAAAGTTGATTTTCAAATGTAATCGAGAATATATTGCTAGAACATTCTTCAACAAACATTTTTAATTCTCTAGGATTTGATTAGTTCAAAATCAATTAATTATTTATGTAATTTTTTGTTATCATAACTAATATCTGAAGTGTTACATACCAATAACAAGAAAATAATTTGCAAAATACTTATTCAAGAATGTTTAATTAAAGTTTCTCAAAAATTGAATGCATTATAATCATTTCATAAAAATAAAATCTTTGTCATTTCACAACATTTATCATTTCAACAAAAATGAATAATTCCATGTTTAACAAAGATCATTTGCAAAAAAAAAAAAACTTAACAGGACTTCATTTAACGCCGTTTTTTTTTTTTTTTTTTTTTTTTTTTTTTAGTTTTTACAACCTTTGATAAGCTGTGAATTCTACAAGTTCAAGGTTTCACAACCTTTCTGAAATTTTTCCTTAGAAAAGCATAATTGCAAAATATCGCGTTTTTCTCTCTACGGGGGTGCCAAGAATGTTTTAAGGAAATAATTATAAATTTGATTAAATTTTCGCATTATACTTGAAATGATATGTTTTTCATCAAGGACGAAAATTCTATTAGATTGAGAAGTTCTGACTGAAACTATAAGAATATCTCTGATCGAATTATAAACATTGTACACGTGTGTGTATTTATTCTTGTCAAAAAAATTGATCAAAGCAACTTTCACTCGCAATTTTCTTTTAATTTTACACTTTATTCTTTCGTATTTAAAACTTCAGGTGGGAAGAAACTATGTAAATATATCTGAAGATTAAAGCAGATAACCTAATCATATGTTAAAACATAAGCATTTTGCTCTTTTTAACAATGGAAGGATTTTTCACCACAAAAATAATTTTATTTTTTAACATTAAAAAGGATTGCTTAAATACGCCTTGAAGAAAATTTCAGGATGTATGCAAATTTATTCTAGATATATATACACAAATTGTATACATACACAGTTTGTAAATTCAAAATAATTTCTTGAGAAAATCATTTCAAATAGAGAGCTGCGCATAAGATTTAATTTTAAATCAAATCTGACCAATATTTTCAGAGAACTCAAAAGTCACTGAAAATGACTTTCACAAAATAAACAAAATAAAACCCATATTAAAAAGAATTTAATTATTTTTATGAATTTTTAATCTCTTGTATTTGAAATATTATCTACCAAAATCTCAGCTATTGTCTCTAAAATGTTTAAGAAAATATTTTTTATAAAAATTATAAAGAATCGAATAAAATTCTTCATAGTTGCGTTAATTATACATTTCTTTTTAGATGGAACGTGCAAACGAAATTTGAACGACAAAATCATTTTTTGTCGTTATTATGCAGAAGATAATAAATCCTTATCCACATGGCAGCCATGTTTATGCACTCACATTATCATCACAGCTGAGCTTCATGTACGAAAATTTAGTAAGTATCCTTAAACGCAAGTCAATATTTTACCATTGATTTTTAATACATAAATAAATATAGAGTGATAAAAAATGAAATATTACCATGTCAATGCAAATTATGAATTCTCCAATAATTTTGAAATTAGTATTAGCCTAACTAACGCCTATATTGCACTTTTCTGCTAAATAATAAATTATCATTAAAATAAAATGCAAATAATAGAATACTTATTTGCCTCTAAAAATTGATGTGAATTCTCTGATTATCATTTGATTTTGATGAAAGCAAATAAAATCTTTGCAGCAAGTTAAACGAAATGCAAATCAATATTTTATCATTCATCTATACTTATAATAAAGCTCAATGTGTGTGTGTGTGTGTGTGTGTGTTGGCGCTCTACAGGCCAGACCGTTGTACCTAATGCTACCAAATTTGGTACATGTATACCTTGGAGGTCCGGAATGTGCACCTCGGAGCCCTTTTTTCGAATTTTTAATTAGAATTTGAATGAATTAAAATTTAAGCGAAATTTCGACGTTTTTCAGCTATAACTTCCGAAAATATTATTGCACAAACATGATTTTTATATCAATTTGAAGATAAAAAAAATAAGCTTTCTAATGGTATCAGTTTTTTAAATTTATAATGTAAACTTCTATTTTTAATGAATTTTTAAATAAATATTTTAACCATGTTTTTATCACGTGACTGGATAAAATAAAAGAATGCCGGAAGCTCAAATAAAAAAAAATTATCATCTCAAAATAAATCTACAGAAATGCAACTTTCAGCACGTGACTGGATAAAATAAAAGAAATATAAAATGTGATATTTTCTTTGAAAAATAAATGCAAAGCAAAGGTTTCTACAATCGTTTGCAATATCTATACCATTAACTCAATAAATCTTCTTTATTTACGGTAAACTTGATTGAATTTTGACAGGATATGCATTGAAATCCCGATTTAATGGCATATTTATGTAATCGTTTGCAATATCTGTATCATTAATTTAATACTTTTTTTCCCCCTTTCTCGCTTTTTTAAAAAAACATATTTAATATTTTGGCCACATCATCGAATTTTTTTTAATATTTTGGAAGCATAACCGATGGTTAAAACTGACTGATTTATAAAATTAAAGAATATTATTAGGAAAAGGTGTACTTTTAGAACTTTCCGTCCATCATCTTAAAAAAAATACTAATTTCAGGTCAATCAATGCCCAGAATTACTTCAAGGCTAATGAATATGGGATTTAATTGAAAATTTTAGAACGCTTTACTCATGGCGAACCAGCTGGTCGCCAAAGGCGGCTAGTTTATAATATATAATAAATAAGCATATATTGATTTTTAAAAATTACACTAAATACATACGAAATGTGAGAGGGATAGCAACACATCAGTTTTATTATATTATTATATGATCTATTCAGGCATTTCCAACGTTGTAATAAATGCAATTCTGTTTTAACGGTCAGACATATTCTGTGTGAATGCCGAGATTTTAGTACACAACGACAAGTTCATTTTGGAACGACTGTTCTTAACTTAAATGACATTTTAGGAGATAACCCTCATTCCAATATCTTTGCCTTTTTAAAAGATATTCAAATTTTACATCAGATTTAATTGTACGTTTTTTCTTAAAATGCTTTATATTTTATTACGAAAGCCATGTTTAACAAATGTTTGGCGCAGTATGATCAGATCTGGTCCTTACGCCATAAAAGTAAACTTAACTAAACTCAGGCATTTCCAAAATCGCAGATCTAATGTGTTCACATCAAACTGTTAGAAAACAACATAACATTTGTCTGAAATTAATCTCAATTTGACAAGTACCTCTTCATTTTTGGGGAAAAAAATAATCATTAGGAGACAAATAAGGGATATATGTAGAATAACCGAGCCCTACTCTCTTAAAATTTTTGTGCTCTTAGTGAGTTTGGAAGGCACTTGCATTACAAGAGAATGACACTATTATTATTAACTATTCATTTCACGTTCATTTTAAAAGTTCTGACAGCAAATTTCATGTACAGAGACATTCTTACATTCTTACAGAAAATTTCATGTGCAGAGACATTCTTAGCCAATATGAAGGCATATTATACTTGTTATTTCAACTAGGCACCAATTTTTAATGAATCTCAGTATTACGATTGCTATAACTGGTTTGGAATCAATGCCTTATGCAAATAACTACACTGATACAACTAGGGCCATCTCGTCTGAGGAAAAAAAGCCTTTCACTTTAATATGATTTGTTTTTGAGTAGTTCTTTTTAATGGCACTTTTAAATTTGTAAATCATATTTTGTTTATAACATTAAATATATTTAAATCGTAAGATAGTGACGCTAGAAGACTATTTTTGAAGCATATTTTCTTATTTAATTAAAAATAATATCGAGCAATAATTAAATAGCAAAATAAAATAAAAAAAACACCAGAAAGTGTTGCTTCCCTTAAAATAACAACATATAAATTTCATTTGTGCATTACATAAATAAAGATGATATGGGGAAAAGAAAAAAAAAAAACGAAAAGGGTGAGACTTTTCCCATATCTATTTCATGGCATGCACTTTGTCAACAAGACAATTCAGTGAAGCGAATATTCAGCGAACAACACTGAGAAATCGTAGCATCTCCCAAATCATCGGTTACGGGTCAGTTGTAATAAGAAATGCCCTCCAAGCTAAAATAACATCTTTTCTGGTGTGTAGCTAAAACTAAAAGTTTAAAACAGTTAACTAATATCTTTGAAGAAATCAGTGAATTGAGACCACGTCCGATAACTTGGGATAAACTTAGAATGCTTTAATTTTCAAGATAGAATTTAGCAAAAAGTTCAAAACGTAGGTTGATATATTAAAGAAAATACCTTAGTTTTCAAATCGATTTCCAATAAAAAATTATTAGTGTTTTACTTTATATCACTTACAGATATTATATTATAGATACATTACAGATTACATTACATTACATTATAGATATTTTAATTATACATCATAGATATTTTTAATTATACATTATAGATATTTTTAATTATACATTATAGATATTTTTAATTATACATTATAGATATTTTTAATCAAAATTAGAAATATATTTAAGCATTTTTGATAAAAACATTTTAATAATTTAATTTTAAACATTTTAATGAAAATGAATATTTTATAACAACAATAAAAAATCAAAATGATGTGGTCAAAATCAAATATACTTACCCATGCTCAAAAAGCACACAAGAAAGTAAGAATAGAAATGTCAACTCATATTTATTCTATTCTACATTTACTTTGTTCATATTTACAAGAATGTCCAGCTAATATTCGAATAAAATTATTCTAAAAAATATTTTTAATGGTCATAGCTGATGCCATACAGAAAACGACAACTATAAAATCAAATATCATTTCACATGTTAAAGAAAACGATAATTTCACCACTTTTTTATTTAACAAAAAAGGAAGAATAACAAGGAATTTCAAATGAAAAAAGAGGAAAAATTAAAGCTAACTGAATCTCATTCTACTAAAATCAATTTATACTTGCGTAATTTATGTAAAGTATACAAAACTTATTTATTTTTGCAATCCTTCGCGCACTTTTATTTGCTACATTCAGTATTACAACGGTACCTAATACGACAGTTAGATGATTAACTGAGTTGGTTTATCATGTATACGTAATATAAAATTAACTGATTCCATTTCAAATTAAATTAGCTAATAAGAATTCCAATAAATTTCATAAGAATTCTCACAATATTTTTTAAAAGAAATTCTTCTAAAAAGGTATTGTTTCCTAATAACTTTTAACAGGTGAAAATATTTTTTTTAAAGAATTTCTTAGTATGCTGAATAAATCTTAAAAAATGATTTAATTTCACATGAATAAAGAAATTGTTTCTGCATCTATAATAAACCATACTTTTGTATTTTCAGATATACCTCATTTAATAAAAACCACGGACAAAGATCAGAAAATTATTGCTTCCATTTCTGTTGATGGAAATAGCAGATTGAATGCATCAAGTGATTTTCAACAACTTCTTTCAGCTTTATTAGATATACCAATAAATGGAATAGATATCCGCTTAGAAAACTCGACACTTAAGGACAGTGCATATAAAAACAAAATATTTAAATACATTCAGGTATGTAAACCAATTAAATTTAGAATTCTTATATGCTTTATTAATAGTACTTTATATCATTCCATCTTTTGTATTTCATTTAATAATGATTGTATTGATTTCTGATTATGCAAAACCTATAAAAATATAATCTTTCTGCACTAGCCGTCAATGGCGATTAATTGCCCGAAAAGATTATTGAATTTTTAAGCTATAAAATAATTCACATAGAATACACATATATATAATATCAAAAAGTTGTAATTGAATATTGTGCATTTAAGATATATACTTTCTTTTCCACAGGATATTGTTTCTCTTTTAAGAACCGAAGCTAAATTTCAAATCCTCAGTATAACCATGGCAAGGAATATGGTATCATTTTTGCATGACCTCCAGTTTCTGAAAATTGCAAGGTAGTATTGTTTATTTCTAAAATAAATTAACGATAAGATTGAGAGCATATATATATATATAGTAGTAGTATATTAGAAGTAGATCTTTAAATTTAAAACTGACTGAAAAAATAGCGGAAAGAAAAATTTGTCGTATCAAAATTCTCTATGATTACAAATTATTATTTACATTTTTTTAAACTCAGAGATATCTAAATAATTAATGCGATTTCTATTTGATTTGTTTTTTTATTTATAGAATTGTAAAATTGAACTGATTTGAGATCGAACTACAACTTAAAAAATCAGTATGCATTCTACAGTTATAATAAAGAGGAAATTCAGACAATTTTAATAATGATCATCATTCTATTTTATAAAATTATTATTTTCAATTCAAGCTCTATTTATTCTAGTCTACCGTGATTGAACATTAAAAAAAGATATTACTGCAATTGAAGAAAATTATCATTTCAATGATTTAGATATAAGTTTTGTGAAAATTTCTTATATATTTCGAAACATTTAAAAAAATTAATATTATTTTAAAACAAATGATTATCATTGAATCAACTTTGCCGTCCTAGACACTAGATCAGCAATTGCGCATTTAGCACTAACAGAACAGAAATTATTAAATCTTTAAATTGTAAGAGGAATCGTTAATGAAAAAGTAAATTCGATTTCGCTCCAGAATTTTCTATTAAAGCTCCAATTTCATATCTGCCTTTGCTACTGATATAGAATAAATTGTCCAGGACAGTTAAACCCTATACTTCGGCTCATTTTTCAGCCAAAGATTAGTAATCTGTAACAAGCCTCAATATTTTCAAAAAAAATTTCTTGAAATAAATTTCTCGAAACATCTTACTTTTTTCTTTGTCATTTGAAAGAAAATAGGCAATGATTATAAAAATTTATCGAAAGGTACAGATAAGATTTATTTTTGGCTTAAATGTTTTCTAAAAAATGATAAAACTTTAAATAATTTTTGCAATGCTTTAGATGGTGCTCATAGATTTATTAACTTGTAAGTATGGATTTAAATATAGAAATCAATTATCTCAAACAGTAGACAGAAGAATCCGGCTGACTCTTATTTTAATTTAAACAGAAAACTTCTGAGCCCTATTTAGGTTTTAAAATCAAATTTTTTTGAGAAATATTTACAAAATTTCTTCCTCATATGATGATTGATTATATTTTAAGTAATCAAATCTACTGTCATTATCAACCAGAAAAACATCTATTGCAAAAAATATTCCACAAGAAATTAGGAACCTTTTCGTTCTATACACCAATTCTTTGTATAAATGCTTCCGTATTACTTTTAAAAACAAAAATATTCAGTATTGTTTCCCTAAGCAATCAATTTAAGTCTTTTAATTCATAGAAACCTGTTTGATTGCTTATAAATTTTTACTGTCTCAAAATTTTTCCTGAGCAATCCAAATTAGAATAGCGAACCGATTCACGTTTTGAGAAATCCTGCGCTTTATAATTATAATACCTCGTCTGAAAAAAGGATTATTTTTGTATCTCAATGAGCTGATTGGATAGCTGTCAAAATTTTTTTAGAACTGCATGTATGGCGGGCTGTATTGGGAAGTCGCGCCAATGTGGAGGTTGAATTCCGCAAGGATCGAACTCGGACCTTACGATTTGCAGTAGCCTAACATATTTGCTAGACAAAAGTGATCACCAATGTTTAGTGGCTATCATTGGCTTATTAAGATATCACCACAAAGCTTTATAATTATCCTGCGCTTTATAATTACCATACCTCATCTGAAGAAAACTTTATTATTGTATCGCAGTCGGCTGATTGGATAGCTGTCAAATAAATTTTTAAAACTACATGTGCATTTAAAAAAATAACTTTGGTTTGTAAGAAATGAAATTAATTATTACTTTCATTTCGAATTTTCAGCCATTTTGATTTTCTGAGCTTTATACCTCTATCACCATATCCAGCACCAGAAGGATTTAAGGAAGAATATTTTGTGAGTATTACTTATATAAAAACAGTATTAACTGCTTTTATAAATTTTTTTATTGCTGCTGGTTTAAAATTAATAAATTTGCTTAAATTACGCTGTATTAAAGTGATGCTAGTATATAATTAGCGGATTATTGTTATTTAAAAATTAAACATTGAAGTGTCTCTAAAATATTTTTGGAATGCTTCTTTTAGTTTAAATAAATTTCTATTATTTTGTGTAGTAGTTTTGATTATTTTTATACTTTTAAATAGAAGTAGCAAGAATATAGTTTCAAAAGTTCGATATAGTTTTGAAACATGAATATTTTTAAGAATTTCACTTCTACTACTAAGTCCGTAAAGACTCCGCCCTCGCTGGTAGAGGCTGTATGGTTTGTGAACAATCAGCAGGCTTTAGTAAAAAAACAACAACAGCTTTTAATAACCACGAATGCACCGAGACGATGAATACATAGCCGACACAGCACACAACAGCAGACAATAACTTACAAGTAGAAATCGACCACAGTACACAACGGGGCCAGACAGAATTCAGCAGAAGAGGGGTTTTTAGCGCTTTGCTCTACGGTCTCTCCAAACGGTTGAAATTCTCAACTGTCTCGTCGCTTTAGCTGTATCCAACTGCCGACTCATTACCACATAACTGGCTACTCCACACACAACTTGATACTGCTTCCACAATAAACAATAGAGCTCGGTACCCTGCTCAGTTCAACAATAGCTTGGGCTCCATACAATGCTGGCACACCTCCATTGCTTCGCAATCCGATCGAAGACTTGATACTTGACAACAATTCAATTCACTGCAGATTGAAAACTTCGTCCTTTTATTGTTTTCTGAAGACTGGCCAAGAACCTTCTAGACCAATCAGGCGTTTCTCAGTTCTTATTGGATGGATCGTAAAAATTCTCTAAATTTCCAGCATTATCTCTTTTTATCGCCAAGTTTGTCGCCAATCTCTTGGATCACTAGCTCGGCACCGAGCAGCATCCAATACAGATGATTTTTAATCGATCTTTCCAGTGATTCAACTAACCGTGCTAGCAAGCAACTTTACAAGCTTATAACAATACGTATACACAAAAATTACAGATTGTTCCTATACATTTTTTGAATAATGATCATTTGTTGTGCATTGAAATGTTGTTTAATCATAACATTATTTGATTCTGAAAAGAAGTTCTATTTAATATATTATATTTAAAAAGACGTTTCTAGTTTATAACTTCATTGTGTAAACTATACACTCATTATAATAAATATTCTTTTTTTTCCCAGAAATTTAGGCGTCAGATTTAATTATAAATGTTAAAAAAAAAAGCTCTCTTTTGAAATTAGTGATCTTAGTTTCGTTAAAATGAAGACATTAAAAACGCTTTTTGACGTAGTGATAAAATTTTGTAACTTTTAAAATTACATTATATGTTTTTCTAGACTGATATTTGTCTAATTTTTAAAAATATATTTCAAGGAACAAATTTTCTTAATTTGAGATTCATTATTAAATGGGAATGAAAGATCTCATTTTTCATATTATATATTTCATATATTAATCCAAAATAAAAGAAATAGATCTTATATTGCCTTTGCTAATGATCATAACATTAATTTATCTGAGACGCTTATAGAAAAAAAATTACATAAATCCATAATGAACTAAAATGGAGCTGACAAATAATAAACCATTATAATTGGAATAAAAGTTGCAACTAAAACTTATAAAAATAATATTGTCCATTTAACAAGAAATGAAGCTTCTCCGCTTACTATTTCCTTGTTTTGATATTGCGACATTAGACGCACGTGGACCAAAGTTTTATGCTGTTTCATTTAATTAGTTTTCTTTTGCGCTATTAAAGATATACCACTCATAGTGTGTGTAAGGATCTGTTTTAGAGTGACCTAGAAGCATATGCTTGGTGTATAAACCTTTCATGCTTCTTATGAATATATTTTATTAAGAAATTTATACTTCTATGAGAGTGGGAGTATTTAATGTTTTAATTTTCTCCTTCAGATTTTGAAATACTTTAAAAAAAACAGTCTCTTTTCTTAAATCGACTTCTTTTTATAAAAATATTATGAACAATATTACATCAAATCTCCTTTCACTTACTGGAATTATTTTTAAAAAATATAATCAGGGTATCAACTCTAATTGTGGGCCGTTAGAGATAGATCTACAAATCCTGTTGAAAAAGAATTCTCTAGAGGAAAAGTGGTATGAACCGTTAGAGATATATATACATATACAGTTAATAAAGAATTTTCTAGATGAAAAATGGTATGAACCGTTTGAGATAGATCTGCATATCCAGTTGAAAAGGAATTCTCTCGATGAAAAATGGTCTAAAGATAGATTTACATATCCATTTAAAAATGAATTATTTAAATGGAAAATGGCCTGAGCCGTTATAGATATATCTAAATATTCTTCCTTTCTAAACGTTAGAGATCTATCTACACATCTAACCGTTAAAGATAGATCTACATATCTTGAAAAAGAATCCTCAATATGAATAATGGTCTGATATTTTCTTGTTATTTGAGACAATAAATACTCCAAATTAAAAAAAATTGCAATTACTAAATTTTTTATGCAACCCCCAATTCTATTAGTCATTTTTATTAAAATATTTTTAATGCTTTAATATTTGAACTAACAAAAGAAAATGACTGAAACTGGTAAATCATTGTAATAGTGACTAAAACTGATCGAATTATAACGCCGAAATATATTGTTTTTCTATTCAAAATACCAATATTTCCGCATTATTTTAATAAATACAGCACTCGGTATCGTAGAAATACGCTAATTTCACAATTTTTTCTGCAGTACATTTATTAATTCAAAGAGTTCTTTAACCTTTTATTTACCAACAGTACCGATGAAATCCGTCGGATATCTTCAAAAGATGACTACTTTTTCTTAAAGTATTTGAAAGAACACGAAGAACGTATTTCAATTAGAAAGTATTAGATAACAATTAAACATAACATTAAAAATCTTTTATTATTAATTTAATTTTTATCGACTATTGTTAAAAAGTTTGTTCTTCTTTCTGGGCTTATTCTATACTAAAACTTAAATAAGGATTCAAAAATAAAATTTGAAAAATTGATGGTAAAATAATTCTATAAATAAAGAATTAGTAAAATTCTTGTTTCCATGTAAAGAATTTCCAATTGACATTACATACTCAGAAATTACCTGTCAAATAACGATTGGAATATATACAATCTATGTATCAAAAATCTAAAACGGTAATATTGCATTTACTTTCAGAATTAAAAAAGCAATAAGTTATTGTATTCTGTTTCAATATATTTCTGATTTTTTATCTATTAGGATACATTACAAGAGGTAGAATCCCTCTTAAAAACCAGCTTCCCGAAAAGTAAGTTATTAATACCAATATCTCTACAACAACAAATGAAGAAATTAGTGAAAGGAGCATTTACGCATGAAATCTATCCGAAGGTAAGTTTAAAACTTCTATTTCTAAGTATTATATATTAATCAAACTAATTATTCAATTTTTTTTAACATTCAAACTATTTGGATCAAGGGTAACTTTCAACTGAACTGATCAAGTAAAATTGAAAAAGACGTAATTTTAGGAGACAATTTTTCCCTTTGTTTAAAATACATAGGATTGAGAAAATGCTCTTTATTCTTCGGATTTATTTTTCTTAATAAATCGCCAGCAAGAACTTAGTACAGTGCAATTAATTTTATCATTTAAAATGAATGAAAAAACATACAATATGTCATTATATGATACTTAAGTCAAGCCTTTTATTTGTTCTAATCAGATGTATAGTTAATAATCTCAAGAAAAGAAACAACACAGTCACGAATGATTAGAAATTAAATATTTTATATATATACTGAAATTAAAAATTTCAGTATGTATATAAAATGGAGTGCATGTGTGTTTTTTAAAATTAAATCTGCAGCTTTTACACAATTATTATGAAATTCGAGTGCTCTGCAATAAAAAAGACCTTATTTATTTCATTTAATAAATGAAGAATATAAATGTAATATTTTTTGTAAAAAAATAATGGATGGTTGCTATTTGTTTCGCTTTGTTTATGTTGTTTTGTTCCGCCCAGATTTTTACTTTTATAATAATTTCGCAATTATAATAATTCAAATTTTTTCCCAAGAAAAATAAATAAATAATATTATTTGGAAAAATATGGTTTAGCTCTTTTTCAATGATACTAAAGAACAGCAAAGGTAAAAAATCTGAATTTTTTCTAGTAATAACTTGACTAATTTGGCTTTAGATTTAACTAATTTAAGATTTAGTGGTCAATTCGAAACTTTATCATTTATTTTGCAAATTAGTCAAGAAAAATATAATCAATTTTCGTATGGATTTAATTTTCCATTAAATTCATAATTTTTAGTTTTATTTCTAGTTTCTTTCTTTGTTAATTAAAAATTCAGTTTTGAACAGCTACGCATTCCGCATAAACGGTGTAGCAGAACAGCAAAATTTCGAAGGAAAAATTGATTGTCAAAGACAATTAGGATATGATATAAATTATTTATTGCAATTTTCTAAATGGTGAATATAATGAAAATATAAGTATGCTGCTTCAGGAAGGTTTTATTTTACAAGATCTAGAAACTAATGAACTATTTTAATCTTTCCAGATATGTAAATTCATAGATACTGACCAAAAAAAAAGCAAAGAAATTGATTCGAGTCTAATAGATGAGCTCAAAAAGGAGGTATGATTGCTGCTCTTAATAGCTGTTATATTCTATAATTAAAAATATTTCATGAAAGATATTTATGAAATAATTTAATAGATTTCATTATAATCTCGAATAAAGTATTATCTTTGTAGTTAATATTGTATATTCGAAAATTAATTTTCTTTCTTATCCTATGTTAGAATATCAATATTTTTAAATCATTATATTCTATTTAAAAAATCCTATCAAATAATTATTTAATGCTATATTGATATGAAAATTATTTCCTTAAAATCTATTCATAAAAGTATTTTTTTTAAATAAGGAAAACAATAGCTATTATTTAAGATTAAATTAATAAGAATTTTATTACTTTAGTAATTTTTTTCATAATGTGCATATAAAAACATAACACGTATAATTTAACAGAATCATAAAAAACTGAATTAAAATAAATCTTTTAGCAGATGATTATGTTTAACCCATAACACGTTCAAGAGTACTTTAAAGTACAGCTTGAGCCAAGCTGATATTTTCATTATGAGACTATTTCTTCAAATAATGTTCATTAAGGACAGGAAAAATGGCTATGATAGCAAGCCGTAGATATCAACTACAGAAATTAAAAATCTTTAATTATTAATTAAAATAATGAAGTTATTTTGATTAATTAAAAAAATTATTTTCATCTTACCTGAGCTTATCTGGACAAAAACAAAACTGAAAATTTGATGCTAAAATAATTTAATGAATAAAGGATTAAAATCTGCTAAAATCTGAAACTTAATTAACTAGCTACTAACTAATCAATTGACTAGCTTAATTTATAAGCTAATATAAAACTTAATTGATTCTGCCTGGAGCCACAAAATGCCCAAATTCTCCCCTGGCCTGAAATGATATTTTTTTAAGTATCAGATCTAAGATATGAATATTAGAAAACAAATTATCTCTGTTTGTTTATCATTGCAATAAAATAACTAATACAATTAGCGAATTTTAGTACTTAACTTAATTAAACATGAATTTCAGTTAAGGTATTAAGTATAAAGGCTATAAAATATTTTGATTTAAAACTCAACTAACAGTTTTATCATAAAAATAATGCTCTTCGTGGTCTGATAGATATTAATTAACAATAAGTCTAATAAATTAAAATTTTTAAAAGTTGTTAGAATTTATAGCAATATAAAGATAGCCAAGTGGTTTAGGTTAATCGAGAAAATTTTGAAATCATTTCTTTTTTTCTTTTAATGCTTATGTAATTCATATTATATTTTATAGGTCAGATACATCTTGGATAAGGAAGTAGCAGGAACTGATATATGGTCAATAAATGACGATGAAGAACTAAACATATGTGGGAAAATGCCGTTTCCTTTAATAAGCGAAATATCAAACAGCATCAAAACTGGAAAAGCTTCTTTTGATACTTTTACAGATCTTGACATAACGTTGTCTACAGGAGAGTCCCAGATTACAGAGGAAATACAAGTACTTCATGAACAAAACACGGATCCAGAAGAAATGCGTAAATTCAAATGCGAGAAAATTGGCTTTTACCGACATCCAACTGATTGCTCTAAATTCTACCATTGTGCGGAGTACCGAGCAACAACAGCCCAACCTGAAAGTCAGCATGCTGTTTTTGTATATAAATGCCCCCGAGGATTAGTGTACGATGAGCGCCAAGGCTCTTGCAATTGGCCATCTTATTCTGAGCCTTGTCAAGGATCTGCTGAATTGATGCCAGTCACACCAAAGAAATTCAAGTGTACCACACCCGGATTTCATGTTCACCCTGTTGACTGCCGATGGTTTTATTATTGTTCTGATTTGGGTGATGGCCAGTTGGCAGCATTCGAATTTCAATGCCCATCGCATCTTCTCGGCTTCGACGAGAAGAACCTGCTTTGCAACTGGAAATGGATGGTTCCACAATGTGAAAGCAATGAGAAAGAAAGTGTAAAATCTACAGCAGAACATTCTCACAACGCAAGAGAGGGGCATCTAGATGTTGGCACAACTGACAAGTTTCCAAATAAACTTAACGTGAATAAAGTGATTACAGAAACAGTACTACCTATTTCTGTAGCGAATCTAATTGAAGAAGTAAGAAATATTCCATTAGATGTCAGAGTTCCGAGTCACAAACAGGAAACGTTTTTTAGACGAGATCAGGTTAGTGTCAGCAAAACAGATCCAACTTCTGGCACCTCTTATGAAACAAAATCTTTAGAAAGAAAAATTGCTTCTTTTGTCAACTATACTAATGCAATACCATCACCACCACCAGAAAATTCAAACTTGAAATCAGAAAATAAAACTGCTGTAGATGTCTCCAATTCTAGAAATAGAACAGAAAAGAAATATGGAACGGCATATTGGCATAGGTCTATGATAACTAATCCATCTCGGGTTCAAATTCCACCCAACGTGTTCAATATAATTATTGAAAAAACAGTAGAGTCTACTACTGTAAGTGATGACAAATCAAATTCGAAACTCCCAGCAGAAAATAATTCGCCAGGAGAACATAGATATGGAATTGGTAGAGTAAGAAAGCTTAATGTTCGACCAGTTAGAAATCAAAACATTAATGGACAACCATATAACTTAAGTTTGAAGATTGAAGAACCTTATATTTTTAATCAAGATAATACTCCCCCAAAAGAAAATAATCAATTTGCTGGAAATGAAAATACTGATAGAAATTATCAGTATGATAGTCAGAGTTATTATGCTCAAAACCTTCAAGGCAGAGCCGTAGGGAGAAACAGTTTGACAAATTATAAATTCGAAGATACAAGAAATAAACATCAAAATCCTGAAAACAATCATCCATTAGAAGGCGTAAGAAACCAACAACAAAATTTGCCAAATAATTTCAAAAATGAAGAAAACAGCCCTAAAAATCCACAAAGCACTAATTCGTATGCTCGAGTAAAATGCTCAAAATTGACTGCAGCTGCTACTGAAAGCAATCCAACAATAATGGATGATAATACATTTGGTTGTACTGGAGAAGTGAGTTTATTTGTGAAAATGAAAGAAGGCAAGGAATTCAGCAAATACGTATTGAAAGCAGATGATATATCCAATTCTGCACATCAAGAATCAAAACAATATAAACTTTTGGTTAATGACACTGATGTTAAAACTGATTTCAATGTCCAAAATCTTCAATTAAAGAATGCAAACGAATCTCTATCAAAGAAAGAAAACAATTTTGAGAAAGATAAAAGCAGAAGTTCAAGATATACTCAAGGTAGATCTGCATCAAGTAATTTAAATTTTACATTATCGGCAAGAAGCGCCCCATTGATGTTGGAAGAAATTCGGTTGGATGACCAAGATAAAGACGAGAAAGATAATCTTTCTTTAACGAATTCTAAACCGGAAAGACAGAATTCTGAAAAAGAAAATTCCTTAGAAGTAAATGATTTCCATTATTCACTGCGTCACGAAAGGGAGAGAGAAAAAGAAACATTAACGATAAACACCAAAACAAAATTTATGCCACTTAGCTTTTATCCTCAAGGAGTTCTTATAAATGTTGACTTAAATCACATCAATGAAATTCCTCCTCAAATTTTGCTAGAAGTGGACATAATGCTGAAGAATTTTATGACGAATGGAAATATAGATGTTAACTTGTTGATGAAAAAGCTAAATGCAACTATGGAACCCATGGAAAGTGCCGAACCCTCTCACAATACGACAAATGATAAAATTGATTCCATGTTAAACATGTTAGAAAATATTCTAAATTCTACTGACTCAAAGAACCTTGAAACAGAATCCGACAAAGATATTTCAGTTGCTACTTTTACGAGTGATATGTCTATATATTCAACAACGGAAGAGCTATCTTACGAAAATATTACAAAATCCATTGACACTTTTGATAATAATACTAACATTAGTATCAGTACAACAGATGTGGATGAAACAAGTAGTTCTATTTATCCAACGGAAATAAAAAATGAAAAGAGCATTCAAGTTGAAGAAGTCAATTCTCCTGTTCATGAAAACAAACCATTTGTAAGGAGGCGTTTGTTTCGCAAATATAGATATCCAAGCATCACAGAACAGCTTGAAATTCAAAAACTACTCGCATCTTATAGAACAACCACTCAGACACCACAACCGTCTACATCTACGAAGAACCCAAAAATAATTTCCAATAGAAGTAGATATCCTTCGATCAGAGAGCAATTACTGTGGAGAAATTCAAGAAATTCCCTGACTTCTGGAAAAGAAAATCCTTCAACACCAGCCATTGAATTCGATGATGAAAAAGGTTATTCTTCATACAGTGGCAATGATGAATTCGGAAAAAGAATAAAGGCTTCAGCAGAAGATAACAGCCATCGAATAAATGATAGATGGCCATCTTCCTCTTTGAGCAACGAATTGGTAAGCAAAAATTTGATTGCAAACATTTCAAGAAATTCAGATTCTCCTCTTTATAGTCAAGATGGAGTATTTTATCCTCATCTTTCTAATGTTAACAATTTCGTACCTTACTCTACACAAGAAAATGCGAAAAATACTCACTTCCCACAGAATTATGAAAAAGATATACGTCAAAAGCCCCCAAGTGATACTTCACGATTCCAATACACATTACCTCTTTCGCCAATACCTTATCCAAAAGAAAATCCTTCATTTTCTTCTCAAATCCTACCTGCCGTTCATTATTTCAATATTCATAATAATAGATCTTTACAATATTCAACAGAAAATCCTTCTATTGTAACACAAGATTTATCAACTGGTGGTGGACATTCTTTTGATCATCAAAATCGTGTATCTGTTCATTATACACCAGAAAATCCACCTGCAGAGCCACAAGGCATTCCCTTTGGAGATAAACATTCTTTCAATTCACAAAATAGAGGATCTGTTCATTATAATCCAGAAAATCCTTCTGTTGTACCGCAATATCTATCGACTGGTAATGGGCATTCTTTCAATCAGCATAATCATGGATCTGTTCATCATAGCCTAGGAAACCCTGCCGAAGTGTCACAAAACATTCCTTCTGGTGATGAGCATTCTTTCAATTCACAAAATAGAGGATCTGTTCGTTATACACCCGAAAATTCAAGCGTAGTGCCACATGACATTTCCTCTAGTGATATACATTCTTTCAATCAACGTGACCGTGGAACTGTACGCTATATACCAGAAAATACATCTATTCCACAAAAAATAAATAACGTAGGGAATCCATCAATTGTGCATCATAATGATAATCACCACAATCGTGGATCTGTACGTTACTTATCAGAAAGTCCCTCTACACCACACAGTATTACTCACAATAGAGAACATTCTGTTGGTGTTCATAATCGTAATGCATCATTTTATATACCAGAAAGCGACCCCCTTTTCCCACAAGGTATACCGTCTGACGAAGAATACTCCAGAAAGCATCATGAAAGAGGATCTGCCCATTTCTCACCAAGAAACCCTTCCATTTTACCATTAAATGAAGTGAATTCATTCAATGAAGCTAATCCGGGCATTTCAGGAGAAAATCCTGCCATTTTATCACATGACGTATCATACAATCAAAACCATGATAGATCTTCATTGGATGGTCATTCTGATACTCAAAACAGAGATCTGAGCAATCGCACTCCAAAAAGAAGAAGAAAATCCAAGAAACTGAGAATATTAGTTAAAAAAGTACCAAATGGCGATGAAAATAATGAAAATTATCCATCTCGACAAGACGAACAGGACAAGAAACGAACAAGAATACCCAAAAAACTATTGACAGAAATTAGAACAAATTTAGTTCGAAAATTGGCCATAAATGGAAAGAATGATGTAGAATTGGAAATTCAGTTTCAAGATCATGTATGGAACATCCCTTTCGTCAACAATCAAAGCTCAGTAGATATTTCTCCTGTAGCTTGTACGCGTGCAGGTTTATTTCAACATCCGAAAGACTGTAACATGTTCTATGAATGTTTCTGGGACAAATGGCTTAAAAGATTTACATTGCATGTATTTTCTTGTCCAGTGAGATTAGTTTATGATGACAGCATACGTGGTTGTAGTCGTCCTACTACAGAATCGCATTGTCGAAACTCTACTTGAGATGTACAGAAAGTTTTCAACTCAATGTATGTGATAAGGAATATATGTTTTGGGGTTTAACTCTTAAAAAGGAAGCGGTTCTACTTTTATTATAGAAATTTAATGTTGTTGCATGATAGCTATCAACAGTTCAAGCTTTTGTAAGGACACTTACAAAGTCTCTTAAAAAACAATGAAACATGTCATGTTCAAGTTCCAAGCATATAATGTGCCATTAATCTGAGTATTCCTATTTTAAATTGTTATGTCCAGGTAGATTCATTCATAAATGTGAGAGCTGGAAAAAGAAATTAAAAAGTCTTTGCAATCTTGAAGGCAACTAGGAACGCTGCAATAACAAGAAAAAAATGTAACAGGTTGATTATTATTGCTGTCTGATAATTTTTTTACGTATAATCCTATTCGTGGAAGGCTCAATTGCGTTAATTCATACTGCATTTTATGAAATTATCCCATTTGACGGGCTAATATTCTCATTTAATCATAACGAGTAAAACGCATACATACGTCTTACTTATTTACAGCTCAAATTTTAAATTAGCTTATGAGGGATTTAATCATGCATTTCTCGAAATATGCCATAAAAATTTTGTAAAAATACTTGAACACCTTTTCAACTGAAATTGTAATTCTATATTTTCTGAGAAAGAATATTACAGAAGTAATTTGTGTTCATTTATCACCTTCTAAATATAGATTTGTAAATTGAAAATGTTAGCTCATTAGGTTAAACAACTTTTTCCTCCAGAAAACTAATCGAACAATCATAAAATCCTTAATATTTTATTCTAAATTCAAAACTTTCGATTAAAAAAATTACTTAGAATTAATATACTATAAATTTTATTCTAATTCATTTACGCTGATCATTATTAGATAAGCAATTATTTCTTTCTAATTAAAATTTACCAATTATTATTTTCTTGTTATAAGAGTTACCTCAAAAATTTCGAATTACAGCATGGAAAATATATTCAATTGAAATTGAATTTAAGCGCGTTTATTCTTAAAGAACTCAAATCCTTAAAATATTTCATCAATAGTTTTAAAGTACAATTTGTATGTCTGCATGTAAACATTTCAATTTCTAATATCCTATTTTTTTTATTTATATTTATTTAGCACAAAAGACTGTTCTTGCTTTTAAAAGCTGCTGTCATGTCCCTATAAAGGGTCAAAGTTTTGTTCCTATATTCGAAGCAAAATCTGCAGATTATCGTGTCAGTAAATTAATGTATATTCCCTTATTGTTATGCAAAAGTATTATCATTATTATATTGGATTCTGAATGATAGATTTGAATAAAAGAATCTATATTGTACATATGTATTTAAGTTTTTAAAAATGTTCATTGTAAATAAAAATAATTTTTATTCATTATTTTAGTGTTTGAGATTCATTTTTATGTTCCTAATTTTATCATGTAATAAAATACGTATTAATTCAATTTTGTTTACAAATTACCAAAAAATCATTTAAAAACAAAAATATGAGATCAATCAAACAATACAAATAAATGGGAAGCATTTTGTATGGTAAAGATTAGGATCAGTATCTTTTTAATAAAATAGTATCTTCAGTTTTATTTCCTTTCTCCACTTATTAACATATACAGCAAAAGCTCCTTATTCCCGCTTTCTTCATTCGCATTTTCACTAATCGCGGAATAAAAAAATGCGACCCAATTCCTATATTCGCGGTTAAAAATTTCTTTATTCGCGGATCTAATAAGTACGTACATAATAATAAACGGATTCCAATAGGTATCTTTTGCAAATGCCGTCCAATGGACTAATAAAAAAGTAAAATAGATCTTATTACAACTTTGCCTAAAATATGTTGTTGAATGCAAACATAGCCGAAATCGCGAATGGAATAGGACGAGATGGGTTCGAACAGATAGAACCAAGTGATTCTAGAATTGCTTGAATCGCAATATGAAGATCTGACTGAAACTAACTTGGAGGAAATGTTAAATTCACAGCCCATTGAAGAAGAAGCTTCAACAAGCACTGGAAACGTGACATTTCATTTGAAAAATCTTAGTGAAGGTTTAAGGATGGCAAATGAGCTTTGCGATTTCTTTATGAACATTGATCCGTCTATGGAACAAAGTCTTATTTTTAAGAGGCAAATTGCTAATGCGACTGCTGCGTATCAGTCTGGATTGAAGGAGCTTTTAAAAACTGACAAGCAAGAGAAAATTACAAAACTCTTCAAACCATTGCCTAGGACTTAAGATAATTAATCTAAATGTTCAAACACTTCAATTAAATTGACATTTTATATATTTCTCTTTTTTTTATTTTCTCACCTAGGAACGTATCCCCTATAATCCCACATAAATTACCATTTCATATTCACGGTTTCTGTATTCGCGGCATATTTATGGAACATATACCCCGCGAATAAAGAACTTTTACTGAAGTACTGAATTTAATATGACTTATAAAGAAAAATCTTACGTATAACATTCATTTTTTTAACTTTATTACATGTCAAATATGTATAAAAGAAAAGTATTGCACTCGTCGAAAAATTCGGTCTCGACATTTTCACGAATCACCGCGTTTCAGATGCAAAAGGCCACATTTCTGTAATTATTTATGAACTCAACTACAAATACTTATAATATATAATTGTAAATACTTACTTATACAACAAATTACTACACTATTACTCAAAAGTATTTAGATTTAGACTGATGAAGTTTAGTGAGTGTATACCTAAATTTATAGATATCTATCAAAATTCGAAAACTTCTGTTACACGAAGATAGTCTCTTTACCTGTGCGAGAACAATGAACAGAATAATTATAAAAAGTAACAGATTATTTATAAAGGATTGGCGATTAAAAATCATCTGAATTATAACGACATTTTGAACAACCGAAATCAAAAATATATGATGAAATCATGAAATTAGTTTGACTTAAATTTCAACTATGAAAACTACTCCTGAAAATCATATTTAGAGTTATTATTACACTTTTAAAAAAATTAAATTGTGCAGTGTAAAGCTATTTTTATCGGACAATAGTTTTAAAATTTTTTTAATTTGATTAATTGAATTTCATTATATTTATGATTGATTTGGTAACCTAGAAAAAAAAACTTAAATTATTTTATTTGAATGTTTTAGAATTACTTTGATTGCAAATGTCATAAATTGGAATATATTTAAATTAAAATCAAGCATTGTTACATTTCAGAACATTATTTTTTTTAAGAATTTTTTTTCTTGTTTACAAGCTGAAATGTAGCTGAATGTGATTCAAATATTTGCATTTAACTGAGCCATTAATAAATCAACAACCTTTGCATCAGATTATTAAGAGAATTTTGTTATTTTTATTGCCCTTTTGTTTAAAATCACTTAAAAAATTTTACACTAAATACTAAAATTATATCTCTTAATAGTAACAAACAATTAATCGTTTTGTTAATTCAATTCATCATAATATTTGTTTCTTAAAAGCTGCTTATAAAATTAAAATTAAAATTAATAAAAAATATGTTATTTTCAAAGAAGAAAAAAAGATGGCAACCGAAATTTACATCACTCAAGATCTACGCAGAAATAATTTTATTCCTGCAAATACGTAAATTTAATTTTCACTATGCTATATTATTTAAAAATAGGAATTATTTATTGTTCTATGAATTCCAATGGAATTTTAAATATTTTTATAATTAAAGAATCAGAGCTATTGAAATATTAAGGCAACACATTCGGATGAAAAATCATGAAAAAAAAAACGAATTTTTTTTATTGTCTCATTTGATAAAGCCGACTTTTATAGATATGTCTATATAATACAGTTAAGAATAGATAAATATACATTTTGTAGAATTTTCAGGCTGTTCTATGAATTTCATATCAAGTTATTGCAATTTGAAATCTTTAAATTCGTTTTTCTCCCTGATGTAATTTTGTTTACGTGCTGTTCTTCGAAAGCCTAAGGCTTTTTTAAAAATTGATATAGAGATATGAAATTTTTTGTGAATGTTCCTAAATACAAGTTTTATAAAACTTACTATGGAATTTGCTCTAAGATGCATAGTTATTTTTTTAAGTGTTCAAACTCAAAATATGTGTTTTTTAAAGATTTTTTCTATGTTTAACAATGAAAATATTTATAATTAAATAATTGTTATCAGGAGGATAAATTCCATAGTAACTTTTATGTAATATATAATTAACTACCTGGAAAAAATTTGTGAAAAAAATTTAATATTTAAAAAAGTTTTAAGGTTTTAAAAAAACCTCATTTTTTTTTAAATTTAATTTTTCAAAAATTGTTGAAATAATTCAAATTTTTTGTGGGCAGTTATAGAATGCTATTTAAGATAAGATACACTTAAAATCTAATTTCAAATATTAAAATTAAAAAAAAAATTTTGATGGTACAGTATTGCCTTAAGAAACTAGATAATAAAAGCGCTTTTTTAAAAAACCTACTTTCTCTGAACTGACACCTGAGGTTTGCTTTGATAACAGAGCTCTGGGCATTTGCCCTACTTATTCTATCCGTATAACTTTTCTGGTCAACTGACGAGGATAGAGCCACAACGGATGACAAATGCATTCACTTCAGTTCTATTTGAAAAAGACGAACACGGATCAAAGAAAATAATTGAAATACGAAATTGGAACTGCTTTTACACCTAAAATACCGAAGTTCCGATTAATAGCCGGCAGTTTCCTTTGACGGACTTTGCTACCTCTAGGCAATCATTCAAAATCATTTAACAGAAAATGAGGCTGTGACAATCTGTACAACTAGTCAAAAAAATTATTCAGAAAATCTATTTTAATAGGGTTTTGAAAATGAATTTTGAATTCAGAAAATTTCTTTTTTTAAAGCCAATATATTTTATTGCTTGTACAACAATTAGGCTATTATTTTTATAGGGAACAACAACAATCATGCTTTTTTCGAATGGTAGGTCAGTCATTATTGAGCGTTTAGAGTGCACGGTAGATGTAACCTTTTGTGGTAGTGGTGAGTCTAACGCCACTTGGTTATACCAAGCCCGAATGAGCGGAGCTCTTTCAAATTAAGGCAGAAGTGTGAGCCATTCGTTGTTAACGAGCACCGTAAAGGTGAAAGGACGACTTTGCTCGAACATACACGACACAACCCTTTTTAGGGGATGGTCGGACTCATTCATCCGTCCGCAAGTCAGAATTTAGATCCAAATCAAAAACCGACTCATCCCTGATTCATTACCCCCAGGGGTATAATTTGTAATGGGAACTTGGAGGACTTTGCAGCCACGATATATTTAACGTGCCCCAGCTGCCATTACCAAAACGGCGGTCTTTAGCCGAAGACGAGGACAGAACTCGTTACCTTTCGGTTACGAGACTGACGCTCTACTAACCAGGCTACCGCTGCCCAATACTAAACCTTTTGTACTAATAGGATACCTTTCTTCATCATAGGAACAAAAGTAAAACTTATAATGTTGGAAGCTAACCTTATTAAAGCTCCCAGTTCAGATAGAATCAAGATGGGCGATTTTGAGAAAAGTTATTTTATCAAATACAGATTGGCATGCTAAATGAATGTCTTAATAAGGACATTTTTCAGATAATTAGAAAATAACCAAGTGGCATTAATATCTAAGGCAAACAAAGACATCAATGTGCCTTCTTTTTATAAACAATATAGCTTCTTCCTACATAGAAAAAGGTTCCCGACAAAATTATCACTCAAAGACTTACTTACGAATTTGAGAAGATGGTAATGCTGCATATTAAGCATTTCAGTTTTAAACAAATGAACAACACTCTTTTGGAATTAGACTACTTTTGTAAGTTCTAAAGACCAAAAGAAGAAAAAGTAATTACTCTAAATATTTAATTCGATATATCAAGTCACAGACTAAAGCAAGAAATATTCTTTCCATACAGTTAGAGAATTATGAGATTTTTGGAATTGATTCAACTTAAGACTAGTATCAAGGACAACATGCAAAATTTATTGGAGATGCTTATAAAGTATAATGCTTACATATTGTGATTTTAAGCGATATTATGTTTTGTTAAATGGTATATTATTAATTGTGTTTTATTTCTTATTATTAAAGGTATTTTTACTGGGACAGGGGTAGCGTGTCTTTCCCGGGTTCGAGTCCCGGTTCGAGCGTGGTTGTTACTCTGTGTTCTGTCTGTGAGGCGTGTGAATGTGCCCCCCTGTGAAAAGGGGTTGTGCAAGCGAATGTGTGTGTGTCATCTTCATTTGAGCTGGAAGTCAGACTTCTGCCCTCTGGGTGCTCATGGGTCTTTACCCTCAGAAGCTACTGCACTCCCTTTCCGTGAAAACACGGACACGACAAAAAAAAAGTATTTTATTTCTTACTAGCCAACTTTGATTACCAACTGATTCGCAAATATTAATAATAGCTAAAATGTTCAATAACATATTTTATATAACTTGATTTTTTAATAGCTTCATCTGGAAAATATTTTTAAGCTCCAAATTTAATAGTCATATAATTCACTGTTACCATTACGAAGGTCTTCAGCCATTAAGTTCATTGTACTTTGCATCATTCTTTAATTTCCTGTCAGCGCCAGCAAAATTTCAACTTTAAATTGAAGTGAAAAGTTTAAATCATAGTTAATAAAAATATTTTTTTTTGTGAAAACAAGCAATTTTTTAAATATGTATACTGAAAATAGAGTAATTCAGCATTAAAAACTAATGCGCACAACAAAATAATTTTCATAATTTATGTAATATCTCAAGGAATTAGCCAACATAAATTTCATGGATTCATCATAAAATTCGGTTTTTAGTTTTATTTTCAAACGGATTGAAATGAATTAATTTTGTTTTGACCCATAAATATACCTAAAAAATTATGAATTTTAAATTTTATACAGATTTTTTGACCTAAGGAATAATATGCTACAAAATATTCTTACCACTAATTTTTAAATAAATGAATTGATGTTTCTATCTTCTGCCTTCAAATCTGGTCAATTTATTAAAATTTTATTATTACAATATTAAAACAGTCAACACTTTCATATTCTGTTCCAATAACTCTTGTGAAACTCTTGGCGATGATTGGCATCTTCGAGATTGTCGCTAAAGTGCTTTGTAATCACACATTTTTATAGAATAGTTATTTTCTAATTTCCAAAAAGCAGTCAGTTTTAGGAATTTGGATGATTCAGTTGAATTAAAGGGAATTTTTATTTAGAATATTAGTATCTCAAAAATATTTTGTTAAATATGATTTACTGGATAGAGGATCTATGTAAAAATTTAAAATTCATCTAGATATTTACCGATTCAAGTTGTCTAAAATACAATTATTTACTTCATTTAGAGCATTTTGTTAGCAGATTAATGTCTTTTACTGAAGATTTACAAATTAACTGTTGGTTCCTAATTAGAATGAGTATATATTAAAACAGATATGCTTTAAATAAAGCTGTTTTATTGAATTAATAACATAGGTATTATAAAGTATTATATAAATCTTTTCTTTTCATTCTCTCTTTCGAAAATATCATATTTTACATTTATTTCATTTCATTCAGACACTTGATGAAAATTAAGCTTTTCTAGATTTAATTTCCAGTAACATTTAACTTATTTTTTGATTCGAGCTCTTAACCGTGTGATGACAACACTTTGATCAAAGCTAATTTTTTCCCATCTACGATAATCATGCTCGTGGAAGTTAAATTTTAATATTATTTTGTACGAAACGAATTGTAAAAAATGCTGCTAAAATAATTTTAAACATTTAATTAAAAAAAAGAAACCTATTTTATATGTTAAAACAATGGTATCATTAAAAAGATAATTTTTTGAACTTTAGCAAGATGTGAAAATTCATTTTCTGCGATGATATTTTCGTCAGTTATTGCGAAAAAAATGCCGAATTTTGCTTAATTTTTAACTAATTAAAATACTAATTAAAACTTTTAAAAATTGTGATAAGGAGACATTCCCAATCTCCAATAAATAAATGTACTAAATTTAGTAACTATGAGTTGAATGGTCTGAGCTGTAGAATACCAACACACAAATACAATCATATTCAGTTTTATAATAAGTATAGATTATTAATAGGTTTTTCTCTTGCTATTAATAGTATTTTAAATGCTCTTTTATTTATACTATCCTCTTATCCTTCACTCTTATTCTTTGTTCTATTTTATACTTGGTTACTTATTATCCCTTTCTTGTTTATTCTATACTTTTATTATTATTTTATATCTTATATTATATATTTCTGCATTTTACTTTATTATTTCACGTACTTTTTTTCAAAATTATGTTAAAATTGTATATTTCATAGATTGAATTTTCACTCATTATATGCAAATTTTGTAATGTATGTAAGAATGGATAGGACAAAATGCCCATTCAACAACATTTAGATCAGTGTCTAGGGTCACTGATTGAAGAAAAGAAGCTTTTGAATAAGAAAGTTACATTTATTTACAGCAAAGAATAAAGTAAAGACACTAACAATTAGGACAGGACAGGCTATTTACAATAGAGAAAAAAGTATCAACCTTAGATGCCAAAAGGCTGAAGCCTAATCAAGTCTTTCATGACAAAACTACGTTGCGTACTAAATAATCATTATTCGGAGCAAACGACATTCCCTCTCTCTCCGTGTGCCGAGCGAATGCTCACAGTTCGTTTTTCTGGAACGACGTCACGCATCTTAAACTTTGGATCAAGGGTATTCAGTAAAATCCCTGGTGCCATTTATTACAATAAATTAAAGCTAAATGCGTAGTGGTAATGGCCGTTAATTACATCTCGACATATATACTATTGATATTATTTGAAGTTGTAAGCTATGATGATTATGAGGGGAATGTTAAGGGAAGTTAATTCACACTTTCTTATATAGGGAAAGTGTGTACTAAGACTAGGAATTGCTGTACCTGCCTGATTTGTTCTCTTTATGAGAAACTAGCTACTACCCGCGACTCTGTTCACGTGGAAATTTTGATGTATATGAGCGAAAAACTATCAAATAATGAAAAATGAAAAATTAAATCTAACCTAAAAACGATACATTTAAAAGTATAAGCATATACGAAAAATATATAACATAAATACAATTTAATAACAAAAACTTGCAACTAACGTAAAAATATTTACATTGTATACCCAAAATAAAAAGAAACAGCAAATCAAGTCCGTATTTCTTTAAAATCAGGGCAAACCGATTTCATTTATTGATCGAGATTGAGATAGCTACAACAGTATTATACGCGTAATTTTTAAATTTTAATTTAAATGAAAACACAGTTGTCTGCAATCACGTGCAAACTTTCACTGCCAGTTGGCGTAATGAACATGTTTGACTTTCCTACGTTAGTTGTGGTAACACAATGCAGATTACCCAACTGCAAAATTTTTCATTTCCTTTAAAAATAGAAAGAAAAAATTTTTATTTCATTTATTCTGTTTTATTTAAATTTAAAATTACTTCAGAATGAATCCAAAAGAATCGATTAATTAACAACATTTGATTTTAAATACATCAAACACAAAGAAAATAAACAGAATCGTTTGAAATAATAGGTCGAAATTCTGCTAAGCCTAACATCATTTCTGCCGAAGGGCAAAAAAAAAAAACAACCGAAGCCATACTTATCTTTGGCGGGGTTTGGCCTCAGCTTTTTGGCACGAAAGTTAGATTTTAATGAATAAATTGAATCACTCAATTAACCGGAATAAAAAGTAGCCCGTGTTCTATTCGTGACTTTAATCTATCTTTGTATTAATTTTCGACCAATTCCGTTCAGCTGCTCAGGCATGATTGAGTTACGAACATCCATCTATTCATCCATCCATCCATTCATCCAAACTTTCACATTTAAAGGCCTTATCACACGGCGAAATATCGTCTGCACTTTCCATCAGCTATTTTCCATTTCTGCCCTCAGAACCGGTCAAGCAAGCTTTTCATAATCGACAACTTTTTCTAACCAGCTAGAAAATGCCGACGATAGTGATGAAAATATTGTCTGCAAGCGAAATTCAACCAATCATGTGAAACTTTTAAATGACGTCACGATGACATCATTTTCTGCTGACGGAAAGTGTTGACGATATTTTGTCGCGTGATAAGGCCTTAATATTGGTATAGATTTCGCTCCCGACTGGTTGTAATCTACTTGCTCATCCGCTTTGGATTGGTCGGGTTTTTCTAACCTTGGATATTTTCTTTCTTAATGTCTCTGTTTTATGAATAATTTTAAATAATGCATCTTTATATCGATATGGAATAATTTTTTGGACATGTTTTGGGGCTTTTAAAAGCAGTAAATAATTTCTAAAATAAGTAATGTAAAAAGAAATTCAATTCCTACTTAGGTGAACAAAAAAAAAATTATTTTATAAATTTTTATTAAATAATTATTAAAAAAATAACTAAGCAGAAAAAAAAATATTGGTTTTCAAAAGAATTGAACTCGCATTCTTCACCTTCGCTTGAAAAATACAGAAATCCTTGCATTTCACCGATTGAGTTACTGCCTGTTGATCTCAACTTTCGTTACAAACTGATGAAATTCTATTCAAAGTTTTGAAAATTAATTTAATTTAATTAATGAATTAATATTAAAAAACTGTATTAACATCGCGTCAACCACTACTAGTTTAAAAAATGTATTTGAACTTGAGTGGATGAATAAAAAGTATTTTATTAACGATTGAAAATTTGAATAAGGTATATAAATAAATTTATATAGGGAGAGTGTGAACTAATAGTAGAAATTGAAAAATGAGAAATAGAATTATCTGTGTGTTTTCATAGAACTTCATAGGGAAGATGCAACTATTATATCAACATGAAGATTTAAATAATATCTTCCCATATTCTTAGTTCATCACATTTAAATATGTAGAATTTAGTTAATTTTCCTTTTCAGATTACTAATTCTACAAACATTTCTGGGGCCGCGGCAGCCTGGTTGGTAGAGCGTCAGTCTCGTAACCGATAGGTCGCGGGTTCTGTCCTCGTCTCAGCCAAAGACCGTCGTGTTAGCTAATGGCAGTTGGGGCACGTTAAATAGGTCGTGACTGCAAAGTCCTCCAAGTTCCCATAACAAAACGATACCTCTGGGGGTACTGAATCAGGGATGAGTCGATCTAAATTCTGACCTGCTGATGGATGGATGAATGAATTCAACCGCCCCCTAAAAAGGGTTATGTCGTGGATGTTCGAGGCAAGTCGTCCTTTCACCTGAACGGTGCTCGTTAACAACGAAAGGCGCACACCTCTGCCTTAATCGAAACAGCTCTGCTAATTCGGCTTGGTATGACCAAGTGGCATTAGAACCACCACCCCACAAACTTTTCTAAAATATAATGATTACATTCAAAGTAATTTTGCTTATTGTTTCAAAATATTTATACTCAAAATAAATTTCTGGGAAAAGAAACAAATACTTTTTTTGATGGGGAAATCTTAATATTGATACGAAGATACTTGACGTAAATATTTGTAGAATCATATGATAGATAAAAATTTAAAGCTACAGAATTCATAACATATTACTTATCAACAATAATTTATTACAGTTATCCGAAATTTAAAAAATCTAACAAAATAATATAACAATTATAAAACGGAATTATAAGTAATAAAAGCTTATATATTATGATTAAAAGTATTTGAAATTATCATTTTTTAAAATTCATGATTGATAAATGAAGATTTGCAAAATAATAATAATGATAACGACAATGCTTTAAGAGGGCTCTAAAATACCCTTAAAGATTGCCACTGAGTTTACATGAAATATAATTTATATTTTTGGATGAGTATTGGAATAAAGAAATTTTTTCCCAAATCATTCATGTAAGAATGAATGCTTTTAATAATGTGCACAGTAAATCAATTTATATTTATATATACATACATACATACACACTCTAGAATTTCCTAATGCAAATTCTGCTCGAACAATCATGACTTAAATTATGACCATACTTATCTATGTCTGTTATCATTTCTCGAAAATTTCACCCCACAGCATTAAGAGGAAATATTATTGGCCTCAACCAGCATCTCACTGCCTGAAGGAGGTGTAATGTTTCATGCTGTGTTTCCACTGTGTAAGTTTTCCATAAAATCGAGTATCGAACTCTCGATTTCTTACCTAAGAGCCAACACTTTGCTTCTAGTTCACAGAGAAGAACGCTTTATGAATACCAATATGTAATAGTTTCGTTCAATTTTAATTCAAAAGATCACATCTCAAGACGAAAAAATTTGTCTGATTGACTGTACTTTGCTGCCTCGGTGCCCTTTAAGTCTTTCTAGAGCCAGATGAATGTAACTGAGACTATTACTAAAACAAAGAAGTTGACTTATTTTTTTGTATAATAGCACCAATTAAATACTTTTTATTAATTTTAATATTTTATTTCTTTATTTTCTCCTTTAGAAATGTAGTCAAGGAGGGGGGGAGGGTTATAATCATCCTTTTGAGGAAAAGAATCTGGCAAGGACTGTTTTCATTGCCGAAATATTACATGCGATCTCATCAGGATAAACCAACATAAAACATTTGCAGTTAACGTGCGATGAATTAATATTGTTTGACTTATTTGTAATCGCATAACTTATTTATATTGTTAGTTTTATTCTTTTTTTTATCATTGTTTATTTATTCAATGGAAGACAGACATCGAAGAAGACGAATTAAGTCTGATGACGACTCGGAAAGATCTTTTTCAGAAAGTGATGTTGAAGGCGACGATGCAAATGAAGCTGAAAATAGCCCCTTGGAAACACCCGAAAAGGTAAGGGCTTTCATCGCTTTAATAAGTTGAATCAAATATTTTATTTTATCATAAGATTTTTTCCTTGTTACTACTGATGGCTTCGTTTTAATATTGGAAGTATCAAACTGAAAAAATGATCAGTGACTTGAAATTCACAAATACTAATTCTATAAATTTATTAATGATTCTTTTTATTTTTAAAACTTGAATAATGTTCTTTCAGTTTCTCCTCGATCCTTTAATAATTCATTCATCGTAATCATAATGCGATGAGATTCACGAAATAATTTTGAATCATTGTCCATGTGCTTTTAAACATTTTTGTATGAAGTGCACCCACATTTTTTAAAAATAAATTAACAAAGTAACTTTTTTTTCGAATTTTAGTTGAATTTGTTTCTAAAATATTAGAATAACCCTAGCATTGTGAAATTTTTTTTTAAAAAATTGTGAATAACTGCTATCACTAATCACATGATAAAAATAGCTTGTCAGTAATCTGCTTGTCAATAATGTTTATAATTTCTTCAATGAATAAAATTGTGTTCTTTTACTTTTAATATGCAGTAGAATATTGTGAAAAAATATCTTAGATCAAAATTTAAATTAATATCTTTATATATATATATCAGGGTTATTAGTGTTTTTAAATAGATGTAACATATTTTTTTTTGTTCCTCTTGTTATAACAGTTAAAAAAATATTACAAAGATTTTATTAATGCTTAACTATGATTTTTATCTATTTCATTATTGAACATTTCATATTAACAAAAACAATTTTGTAGTAAAATCATAAAAATTGCTTTGAAATGTGCATGACAAAGTCATCAAGTCTTTCCTTTCATTAAAAGTTTAAATTATCCGTGTCTCAAAATTAGGAGTTTTGGGCAAGTCAGTTTGTTGTCACAGATTTGGTCTTGTGTTTTTTGACCTGAACACCAATTATATCTTGCTTACCATATTACAGATTAAAATTTAACACTTAGGAGCTTTGTCCTGATATTCTAACTATTTGTTATTTTATATTGTCATATTTGACCCAATATTGTAAATTTTTATAATAACTTGCTGCATTCATTCAGGTCACGTTATCTTGAGTATTAAATTTGTTATTTAATCAGTTAAGTATTTGAATTTTAGTTATATTATCAATCCTTTTTTTTTTTGTATACATTTCTAAATAATTAGTAAATTTCTTAGTAATTATCTTTTAAAATTCCTTGAAGTTATAAGAATATTTATTTTATGAATTAAGGTTATAAATTTTGATTTTAGCTGTATCATAATTAATTCATTTTAAAAAATAAGAGGGATACTGGCTGTAAAAATGACTTTAAAAAATTGTATTATTAAAACTATAGAAATGAATAAACTTTTTAAAACTTTTAACATCAATACATTTTTTTTAATATATAAAAATAGAAATCCCACTATATTTTCCAATTTAATGCTTAATTGGCCACAATTGTGTGGTTCAGTAGTAGTTTTAAATCTTATAATAAGGAACAATTCAATGCAACACTTCAGACATGAAAACTAAATTTAAAAAATCAAATCAAATTTGTTAATTAATTATTTTTAATTAAATATTCTACAAACGTTTTAAAGTATCTTCACAAATATAAAATAATAAAAACCAACCTCACAATGTTTTTAATTTTTTAAAAATCCAAATTCTTTTTTCAACTTTTTTTTTTAAGTTAGCGGAATTGAGATAAAGATATTCTATTTTGATATTTGTTAATATTTCAACTAAAATTTATAAACTGAATAAAAGGCTTGTAACTTGTAGTATTGTGCGCAATTTAATGATTCAAATATTGATACATGCTATCTAGTCATAATATAAATCATTTTTGTTATTTTATTTTACCTTAACACACTGTGTTTATTAAACAAAGTTAAAAGTTTAAAAAAATAAAACATCAAAAATATTTTGATGAATCTTCATGGTGACTATGAATAGGCTTAAGAATCATGAAGGCTGTTATCAATTTCCGTTTAATTGCATATTTACAAAATAGTAAAAACTTTGATCTATTCAACTGAAAATAAAAGTTATATAGACAACAACAACTGCTGAAAATGAACACTAACATTAATAGGGTTTTTTTTCCCCCTTCACAAAAATGTTTTCCATCATTATTTTCGTGAATTTTCATTTAATAAACAGCATGCTCTAGTACATTTTGTACATTGTCTCTAAAGTAGGAATGGGTATATTTTTTATGAAGCCATAGTGATGTTTTTGATTATTTTTTAATTATCAATTGACAAATGAAAGATTCAACAACAACAAAATATCTTTCATTTGTTAACTGATGCTACAAAGATATGTTAACATCAATAAATTCTCTTTGCAGTTTTATGAGCACACTTTCCAATTAAATAAAAAACTGAAGCATTTGATATAGAGAAGAGGTCTGAAAATTTTGCACTATTTGTTGTTTCCAATTATTCATAATAATCAAGTTATACTTTCTGCAGAACTGCATTTAAAATATCAGTTAATCTTATTGTTTGAATTCCTAGAAGAAAATCTTTTTTATGATTTTATTTTCTCTCTGTCTCTTTTTTAAATTTTGGGCTTGTGAGTTACTTTATCCTCTTTCATTATTTTCATAACCATTTATTGCTCTAGTTTTATATCTTTATATTCATTTATATGAACATGTAATAGATTATTATCTAATGAACATGTTATATGACCATGATTCAGATTATTATCTGAAATTTTTATATTTTAATTTTGTCCTACACTTTTGTGTTTTATTGCTTCTCAGTATTCATGCATTTTGCTGTGAATTGCAGACACTGCTGATAAAATTTTAAAATTCAGCTCTGATTGGCAATTTTTGTGAAATTTTTTTTGTGTAATTTATTCAGTTTTTGGTTGCAAAATTTTTTATTGCAGTTCTTGAATTACAGTTAAGATGCAAAGTCAGTGGAATATTTTGAAATTCATTGTAATTTAAAGTCAACATTCTCTTGTAGTATAACAGAAGGAGACGATGTAATATTTCTACTGATGAGTCTGATGACTTTACGATTTCTGATCAAGATTCTGAACCAGCTGATGTTTCAGAAACAATTATAAATAAAGTGGTGGTATGTAAAATGTAAAAAGAACCATGTTTTGATAAATATTTTCTACTAATTTTTTAAATAATTTTATTTGCAAAATTTCACAAATTGCAGCATTGCTGTTGGTGAGAATTTGTAAATGAGGCACTAACCCATTATGAATTCTCAATTATTTCCTTAAATTAAATGAAAGTTAAAATTTTCATGCAGTCTGTTAGACGGAGGAGATGCAAAATAGCTACCGATGAGTCGGATGAACTTTCAGTTTCTGATCAAGATTCTGAAGATGATGCAAAATTAATTTTAAATAGAAAAGGGGTATGTAGAAAATAGCAAAGGAATTTCATCTTATACTGGTGATATTCAAAATGAAATTTTTATTAATAATGTTCTACAAGATTGACATTGTTGATCTTTCTTTTTAGAACACTTTAGTAAAAGTGGCTGAAGATTCTGAATATGAAAGTACAGAAGAGGAGAAGGCAGCTAATGAAACAGTAAGAATATTTCCACATTTAAATTGGCCTTGAAATATTCAATGATAAATTTTTATTCCATTTAAGAATTTAAAAAAATCAGTCTTTTTATTTAAAATTTTTTTAATATAAATATCACAAAGAATTTAGTTTGACAGTGCCAGAAAGACTAGTTATTATGAAGCTCAGAATGTGATTCTAATTTATATAAAATAACTAATTTTATCAGAATTTTTTTTTAATGCCAGCATTCAATATCCTTTATTAAAAATTGTTTAAAAACTGTAGCTAATTAACTTCTTATAACTATTTCCTTAGCTTTATAATGCATTGAAAGGTATATGATTTCACCATTGCTCAGCTGTTTTTAGTTTTGTTCTCTTGAGATTTATTAGATTATCCAGATATGAGTAAGAAATTTTCATGTATGAATGTTGGGTACTTTTCCATTATACCGGCACAAATCTCGCCAAGCAGATTTTTTGGAGACAGCACACTGTTGCCATTTTGGTGCAGACGATAAAATGACCTTCTTTAAAAATGTAGCAACAAAAAGATACCTTCTAAAGGATACAGCAGTATTCCGTTTGGCATCGATTGCATCATTATTGGCGATTTTTCGCTTGTGCTGGTATAATGGAAAAGTACAGAATGTTGTATATTTAAAGAGTAGTTCTAATGTATTAGTAAAAATTGGGATACTTAATTAAAAATGTGTTGTAATATAATGGATGTATATTTAAATAATATATATTGCACTGTATGTATTTCCTTGGGGATAAAGGGTGTGCTCTATTGTGTGTTGGAAGAATTCTGAATATGGAATATTTTTGTAGTATTTTCCCCCCCTTTAAAAAGAACACTTTCTCATTCCATCTGAAAGTCAGATAAAAAATTAATTCGTTGTTAGGAAAGTAGACAGAACACTGTTTCAATGCAAACCAATATCTAAAAATCCGGTCTTTCTCTTTGTGGCAAATACTTCAGCTGTTGATTATTAAACTCATAGTTGAATGAAAGTGGTGAAGGAGTATATTACTATCAATCTTTATTGGTTTGAGGATTTATCCATTATATTAAGTACTAGCCGCCTTTGGCGACCAGCTGGTTCGCCATGAGTAATGCGTTCTAAAATTTTCAATTAAATCACATATTCATTAGCCAAAATTTAAGAAATAGTTAAAGTTAAAAGATTCAGTTATTAGTAGTTAAAGAGTCGGTAACTTTATTCGAAAAAACTTTTTGAGTTTAATGCTCTAACAATTTATCGATTATGCTTCCAAAATATTAAAAATGTTTTTTTCGGTGATGTTACCAAAATGTTAAATATGTTTTTTAAAGAAAGCGAAAAAGGGGAAAAATTATTGAATTAGTGATACAGATATTACAAACGATTATAGAAATATGCCATTAAGTCGGGATTTCAATGCATATCCTGTCTAAATTCAATCAGGTTTACTGTAAATAAAGATAATTTATGGAATTAATGATATAGATATTGCAAACGATCATAGAATCCATTGCCTTGCATTTATTTTTTAGAAGATATCTCATTTTATATTTATGTTATTTTATCCTGTCACGTGCTAAAAGTTGCATTTCTTTAAATTTATTTTGTGATGGTAATTTTTTTATTTGAATTTCCGGCATTCTTTTATTTTATCCAGTCACGTGGTAAAAAAAAACATGGTTAAAATATTTCTTTAAAAATTCGTTAAAAATAGAAGCTTGAGTTATACATTAAAACACTGATGTCACAAGTTCATCTCTTTTTAATTAAATGCTAAATATTCTTCATTTTTTAAAGCATTTATAGACTCGTGCTACATACTATGCAGCTATTTACTTCATTTAGACTTTTTTATAGATGTATTTCTATTATTAAACAAAGCTGATTTATTTAATTAATAATATTGTAAAAGTCACAAAAAATTCTTTGCATTTTCTTTTTTTTAAAAAGAAAAAACATATTTCAGATTTATTTCATTTCATGCAGACACGTGCTGAAAATTGCATTTTTAAATGTTTAATTTGCAATAATTATTTATTTTTTTAATTTGAGTTTTTATCTATCTGATGGCAACCTATTGATAAAAGATAATTTTTCCCCTTCCACTCGTAACGTGCTCCTGCAGATTAAATTTTATTGTTTTGTCCGAAATATATTGTTGAAAAATATAGTTGAAATGCTTCTTTAAAAATTCATTACAAATAGAAGCTTAAGTTAAATGTTAAAATACTGATACTATTAGAAAGCTAATTTTTTAATCTTTAAATTGATGTTAAAATCATGTTTATCCGATAATATTTTCGGAAGTTATAGCGGAAAAACGTCGAAATTTCGCTTAAATTTTAATTAATTCAAATTCTAATTAAAAATTCGAAAAAAGGGCTCCGAGGTGCACGTTCCCGACCTCCAAGGTATACATGTACCAAATTTGGTAGCTGTAGGTCCAACGGTCTGGCCTGTAGAGCGCCAACACACACGCACACACACACACACATTGAGCTTTATTATAAGTATAGATTAATTTAGTCATCCAACAAAATTTCTGCAACTTATATAATTTTAGCAAACTGAAAATATCATTTGCTGCTAAAGACCTGGAAGAAATCAACTACAAAATATTTTTTAAATGCTATCCTGAAATTGTTATTAAATTTTATGTATTCATGGAATGAAAATCTACTTAATATTTAGTTTCTAATGTATTCAATTGATTAAAAAAAAGCTTTGAGCAGAATACCTTTAAAATATCAGATGTAATAAAAAATTTATTTTGGTTTTACATAATGTTAAATTTGATTTTTCATTTATCTTTCAAAATGCCCATGTAAGCCAATTATAATATCCTAAGGAGTCATATGTTCTCTTGAGAAGATTATTTGATATAGATAAAAATATATAAGTTTAAAATCATCATCATTATAAGGAATTGAATTCATCAAAATTGTTTTAAAAACTGACTTTTTAAAATTATTTTCATTGTATATTAAATAGCATATTACTGCAATAAGAGAAAGTAATATAACATTATTTGTAAAAAATAATGAAAATTTTTTAAGATTGAATACTAAAAAATCGAAGCAGCAAAATAGGATTATATCAAACATATTCTTTTCATAAAATCAATATATAAAACTTATGAATGTTTGTATATTTTTAACAAAGGGAAACTGCTATGTAATCCAGCAATTTTAAGATTTGATAAAATTCTTGGCAATTAAATTTGTTATAACAATGAAAGGCATTAAAATGGAATAATGAAAAGCATTATTGAAGCAGTAATGAAAAATATTAAGACATTAATATTCAGGAAAAATGATTTTATTGTTTTAAAAATAAGAAGAAAAATTTATAAATTTAAATTAAGATTAGGTGAAAAATTTTAAATGATTTAAAGATCATTATTTTTAATGGCATTTTTGGAAGATATTATAGTAAAACTCCAGAATTTTAACTAATTTTTAAATTTAAATTATTATTATTTTCATAAGAAAAATCATTTCATACTTTTTTCACTCTGAAAAATTTGCTTATTCCTAATTTGGTAGCTCTAGATTCAGTAATATGTTTTGAAAAGTTTTAGACATACAGATACTAGCATGTTTGCTTTTGTTAATAATTATAATTATATAGTATTAATTGTTGTAAGGGTGATAAAAATTTTTAAAAAAATCATTTGCTTGTATATTCTTTTGCTTTATTGTGCCCTTTTCTAAATTAATAACATATCAAAAGTCAAAACCTTTATCTAAAACTGTTGATATATTCTACTTGCATTTTCCCACTTAGTAGTATCATATAATAGTTTGTGATAAAAGTTGCATGTTTTATTTTGGTTTAATTTTTAAATCTTTAATCTTTAGTGTATTTTTATCCTATTACCTTATATAAAAAATTCTTTCCATCAGTTTTCAGTCAATAACTTAATCCATTTGTTTTTTCTGCTATTCTGAACAAATCTGATTATTATCTATACTTATAATAAAGCTCAATGTGTGTGTGTGTGTGTGTTAGCGCTCTACAGGCCAGACCGTTGGACCTACAGCTACCAAATTTGATACATGTATACCTTGGAGGTCCGGAATGTGCACCTCGGAGCTCTTTTTTCGAATTTTTAATTAGAATTTGAATTAAAATTTAAGCGAAATTTCGACGTTTTTCCGCTATAACTTCCGAAAATATTATTGCAAAAACATGATTTTTATATCAATTTGAAGATAAAAAAAAATAAGCTTTCTAATGGTATCAGTTTTTTTAATTTTTAATGTAAACTTCTATTTTTAATGAATTTTTAAAGAAATATTTTAACCATGTTTTTATCACGTGACTGGATAAAATAAAAGAATGCCGGAAGTTCAAATTAAAAAAATATCATCGCAAAATAAATCTACAGAAATGTAACTTTCAGCACGTGACTGGATAAAATAAAAGAAGAATAAAATGTGATATTTTCTTTGAAAAATAAATGCAAAGCAAAGGTTTCTACAATCGTTTGCAATATCTATATCATTAACTCAATAAATCATCTTTATTTACGGTAAACTTGATTGAATTTTGACAGGATATGCATTGAAATCCGGACGTAATGGCATATTTATGTAATCGTTTGCAATATCTGTATCATTAATTTAATACTTTTTTCCCCTTTCTCGCTTTCTTTAAAAAAACGTATTTAATATTTTGGCAACATCATCGAATTTTTTTTTTAATATTTTGGAAGCATAACCGATGGTTAAAACTGACTGATTTATAAAATTAAAGAATATTACTAGGAAAAGGTGTCCTTTTAGAACTTTCCGTCCATCATCTTAAAGAAAATACTAATTTCAGGTCAATCAATGCCCGGAATTACTTCAAGGCTAATGAATATGTGATTTAATTGAAAATTTTAGAACGCTTTACTCATGGCGAACCAGCTGGTCGCCAAAGGCGGCTAGTATTTAATAATTCCCTATTTGATAATTATATGTTGAAGTTTTGGTTTTATTACATATAAAGACCTAATGTTAACAAAATTGTTTTTACCATAGAGTAAAGAACCAAAAGATCAAGAGTCTTTGTCTGAAATAGTAGATGAGGAAGGCGGTGAAGAAGGCATTGCGGAGTCTGAAGATGTTGAAGGAGATTTTCTGTCAGGCGATGCCAATGATGAGGCCTCGGATGATGAAGAAGAGGAGGAAGGAGAATATGTTGAGGAAGAGCGACAGCAAGGGGATGGAGAGGTAATTAATATTTCGGTTTAATTTTTATAATGACATTTAATAATTTGTCATATTTTTGTTTGAATTTAGTTAATAGATATTAAAATTTTTAAATAATTTCATTTTTTGATATGTGATTTTGGGTCGATCCTATTTTAGCCCACCTCTGACGCCAATTTAAAAACTCGCCAAATTATCAGCGATAATGATTTTAAAATGGCAACCCTGACAACATCTGAAGAGAAATGCGGCAACCCTACGGAACCTCATTGGTTGATTTAAACTCCGTTAGAAAACTATTTAATATTATTGGTACTTTCGATTATTTTCAAATACTTTCGATTTGGCGTGATTTTGAAAAATTGGCGAGATTTTGAAAAAGTCGCCAGAGGTGGGCTAAAATAGGATTTTACCGAATTTTTCTTGTGGATATATATATATGTAAGTATAATTTAACAGTGTTTGGCCAAAAAGATGGAACTTTCTGAATTTGTACCGATTTATTTTATGAGAAGCATAATTTGTAGAAATAAAATCCAATAAGAGATACGCCAGTTTTCATCACAACACCTGAGGAAAAGAGACAGAAATTATTCCTTTCAGAAATTTTACTGTGAGATTTTGATTGGGATTTTTTTCATATGTGTTGACCTAGGAAAGGGAATCTTGGGTATGTTTGAAAGAATTTTGTAAGCATTAGTGATTTTTATCCCTTCATTCAGAGTGTAAGGGAATTAGATCTGAAAATAATAGAGCATTTTAGAACGAAGTTCATATGGGCTAAATTAAGATAAAAATTAATATATTAATTAGTTTTAAAATTAGATTAAGATAATGTGTGCTTTGAATGAAAGGATAAAAATTGCTTATCTAAAAAAAATACTTTTTATTGTTTGTTTATCACTTTGTTTCTCTTGCTTGGTTTGGCACATGTAGAGAAAATCCCTAATGAAATCTCTATTATAGCTCTGTGAAAAAAATATTTTTTCTATCAATATCAGTTATATCATGCTATATAAGACACGGATTATTAATTTCTCTCTTGTCTTCTGCTCTTACACACTATGGTAGGCATGATTTTTTCACGTCTGTTATAAATACATCATGCCTGCCTCCCGGGAGAGAATAAATTGAACCTGAGAATTCAAAGTGTCTTCTCTATCTTCAAACCTACCTTACGATTTAAAAATTATATGCTTTCATTATATAATAGTATGTTCTATAATTCACTCAAGATTTCTAAAATTGTTATTTCCATTTTCATCATCAGGAGCTTTTCAATAAAATAATATGTAATTTTTAATTAAACTAATTTTAAAATTAATAGAAATTGCATTTTTAGTTATAAAGTTCAAAAACGGTTAATGTTTTTTAACTCGCATACAATTCCGTACCGTTATACTTACTAGATAATTTTGTATATATATTTAAGTGAATAATATAAGTGTATATTGTGAACCATAGATTATGTATTGATGCACCATTGAAAATTAATGACTTTTTTTTCCCCTGCTTCAGGAATGTTCACCCTCTAATACTGCCACTGAAAAAGAATTGGATTATGATGAAGATAGAAGAAATCCCCAATACATACCTAAGAAGGGTATGTTTTATGAACACGATGATCGAAACAATGAGGATATAAAAGAAAAAGAGCCAGAACCAGTAAGGTGAGAAAAATACTTCTCCTTTTTATTAAATTGTTTTATTTTTGGATTTTATCATTATTTGTCATTTAAAAAAGTATTGTATCTATTGGAGAGGTAGAGAAAAGGCACTAAAAATTTGATAGTATTATTTGCAATCAGACAAGAGTAATGAATATTTTTCTAATTGAATATATATATTCAATTAGAATATATAAAAATAATAGGTACTTTTCCATTATACCAGTGCAGGTAAAAAGTCGCCAATAATGATGCATCCAACATCAAACGGAATATTGCCGCTGGTAACCTTTTGCCACTACATTTTTAAAGAAAGTTGCAGCCATTTTATTGCCGTCACCAAAATGTGATTGTGCACTGTTGCCAAAAAGTTAGCTTGGTTATATTTGTACCGGTATAATGGAAAAGTACCAAATAATCTTAATGCTTTTACTTATCATAAATTTCCTTTATACAGTTATTTAGTACTTATTTATAATTACAGTTTCTGTGAAGAATTGTCAAAAAGTAATAATAAAACCCTCACTAACTGGAGGTACTTGTAATTGCTAACAATAAAAAAATAATGTAATCATATTGGCATTCTATACGAATTGACACTTGTCTTTATATGAAAATCAACAATAAACTCTTGGGTGGGACATAAATATCAATGTACCAGTTTTTGATCATAATTAGATAAATGTTTCTACAATTATTTAAACAATTTTTTATTATTATAATTGGATTGTTAGAAAAGTAATATAAAAAATTTAAAATTCAGGAATTCTGTTCAATATAATGTTACATAAATGAATGCTATTTGCTCTGTACTTATGCATATTCATACAAATAGCCATAGTTGTCATGATTTTCAAAAGTAAGCTGTACTGAAGTCATTTCACCAAAAGCACAGTGTACTAAAATTTCCTTGGTGAATAGTAACTAGCGTATCTGTCACTTCTACTAAATTGCATTTTCAGATTAAAAAAGAAGAAAAAGGTTAGTTTCTCAAATCATTTGCTTGTAATTATACTGCAGTAATCAAATGTTAAATAGCACTTACTGTGTTGATAGATTGCAATCTTTAACTAAATAGCACACATTATGCTAATTAATTTGTATGAATAAATTACAAAATAAATAATTTAATACTTAAGAAGGAAATGTCATTGAATAAACTACTCCTTATTTTATGTTACTATCTATGTTTCATTGAATTCAATCGGTAATTTGTTAATTTTCATGTATATAGTATTGTTATACAATATATTTTGAATAATAGGCATTTACAGAAATTATTTGTCATTTATTTTTGTTGATTTCTTTTGATAAATGCTGAAATTTTTTTTTTTCTTCTGATATGTGTCTTTTATTTCATTTATTGTTATATCTAATTTTTCTCAATAATAATAGTTTCAACAATCTTGCTCATGTCAAATTTTTAAATATTCTTTCAGAGATCGGAAAAAGAAATTATGGTTAGATGAAGGTAAATGGGGGCATGATCGTTTCCGAGAGGAAGAGCAACATCCCAAGTCCAGGACGGAATTGATTGAAACGTATGGTTATGATATACGTAATGAAGATGGTCCCCCTCGTGCAAGGAGGAGACGCCGATACGGGTTAGTTTAATGTTATAAATCATTTAAGAATTCAACCCATTAGACCTCCTGTTAAAAACACATGTTGATTTATGCAATTAATTTTTCTGTATAGATTATAATTGCATTTTACTTGTTTTTTCTATTTTCATCTTCGCTTGTTTCATAATATTTTAATAGTATTGTAAACTTAGATAATTTTTTTTTTCAAACAACTGAATAATGATTATTTTATGGTAGAAATAAGGAATTCTGACAGCCTTTTTAAGTGAGATTTTTTCAAAAATTTTATTAAAATGAACATTTATTATAGTATGTGGTTCAAAATAAAAATGGGTTTTTAAGAATTGTGTCTTCTACGGAATATTAGCAAAAAATAAATGTTATTGTTTTTACATTTGCTTACTTATCTACAATTATGAATAAATTTATTAAAGTATCTTTTTACATTTAGGTTTTCAAAACAGATTAATCTAATGTCCTTAGAAATCTGTGGTAAAACCATAATTGGATTAAAAAAATTATCTCTTTAACACATTGTATACGATATACGTACAAGTACGTTTTTGACGATTGATACTTGAGCGCAGGTCTCGTACAAGTACGGGTTATTGTAATAACATGGTTTGTTTATGGGTACAAAAATAATGGAATATACAGGAAATCGAAGCCGAATGTTCTTGTCTACTACATAGATTCTGGAAAAATTTAAACAAATAAAAATTAGTTTTACATCAGTCAATGTGGAACCACAGAACAGGAAGGTTGATTAAAAAAATCAATTTAGATTTAAAACTAACTTTTTATTTATCCTTCCAAAAATGGGTGAATTTTGCCATGTACCTCTTCACAGAGGAAAATGTTTGAAAGTTACCACACTGTAAAACATAATTAGTTTTATGATTGCTCTTTTCATTTTTTTATAATGCAAAAATGTTTGTATATAATATAATTCAAAAAAATTAAAACTATATACTACTATTACTATTTGATTTTTCATATTTACGATACTATAATAAATTTATCCCCTAAAAAATATATTTTTCGTATACTAAAATCTTATAGTTGTTATTTATATATTTCTAATTATATATTTGTTTATATATTTCAATATGAAATATGAAAAGTTGTTTCAAAAATTGTTATTTTTAATCTATTGAGAATTTAACTGAATAACTAAATTTACACGCAAAACGTCCACTCCCAATACAATTCCGCTGCGAAATGTACCCGCACACAATGTGTTAACAAAAATTGAGCTTCATAATGAATCTCCATTATTATGAATTAAAAGTGTAATGATATATTACTTATGATAAGAAAATTTGGAAATTGCTATTTTGCCTTTATGTAATTTTTAAAATGTTTAATTTTCTAAAGCAATACTTTCATTAGTTAAGTCTATATAAATACTATTTATCCTGTGCTTAAAATTTTTTTCACCTTATAACTACAATTTCAATTAATTGTATTGCATATACATATTCATAGTTTTAAATATTGTATGGCTTATACATTTATTCTGATTTAGGCGTGGTCCTACTAAATATGATCGAAATTGGGAAGATGTCACTGCCTATGGCCGAGAAAAATTCAGAGGCTCTCCCCGAGGAAATTCTAGGGGGCGAAGAGCATCTGGGCGTTTTAGAGGTGGCCCAGGCTTTCGTGGCCGAGGACGTAGAGATTCAAGTGCCAACAGTCCAAGAGAAAATGAAGCTGAAGATCTTTCTACAAATGAAGAAGTGCCTACGAAGCAGGAAATTGAAGGTAGTATTATATGTATATTGATTATTTGTGATATATTGTTTTTCAGTCTAAAGGCATTCATATAGTGCAGATTTTTGACATTGAGCTATAAGGATTTTGGTCTTGCAATTTATAAGTTGACATTAAATTATAAAAATACTGATTCATAATTGTGGCTTAGAATCGGTGGTTCCAAATTTTTTAATTGGGCATAGTATTTTTAGAAACATTCTTAGTTTTTGAAACTGAAATTTTCTCAGTATTTCTTTCATATAAAATAATAAAATCATGGTAATTTATCCAGTATACTCTACAAATACATTTTTAAATGCAATCCATGTGGTTTTCAAAAATATTCCTTGTAAAAGACAATTGCAGCTTCAGATACTGAGAAAAAAATATATATTTAAATTATTAACATTTTACTATTTGAATCAACTTGTTATTTAAATAATGTGCAATAAAGTTGCTAAAGATAAGAATTTATGTTTATATTACTTAGTTTTATTAATTTGAGTATTGTTTGCATTCCCCCCCCCCCTTCTAATTTGAATACTTATGTGACTACATTGCATCTCATAAAACTGCAAGTTATTATAACATTAGCATTATTATTATTTTTTTTATCAACTGTAAAAAACAATAGAATGTTCTAGACAAAATTTAAATGTTCAACTTTGTTTCAAAATTTTAGATTACTTGATTAACTCTTTGAAATTCTTATTTCTCTTAAATGCATTTGATAGCTAAAATAATTTTAATTTTTTAAAAATAAAATATTTATAAATTATTATGTTTAAGTGACGGTTAATTGTTATAAAAATCAAAAGTTTTGTAACTAAGTAAGTTTACAATTACATATTTTTTAATATTTAATTCATATGGTATTTCATATGTAATATATTTTCTGTTTTTTATATATTCTGTTTTTTTTTGTATAATTGTTTATTATAAGTAATATATAATGTTGTAATATATAGTGTTGAATTAATTTAACAAACTTCTTCACCTTTTGTATTTTTCTAGATACTGAAATTGATGCTCCAGTTATCAACAACAATGAATTTCCTGCTCTACCTAGTAAAGAAGCTTCTGAAACACCTGCCGATACTGTACCACAACAAAATTATTTCAACAAAAATTCTTCCAACATTTCTGAACCAAAATCTGTGAGGACATTAACATTTGAGAACTCCAATTATAGTAATAGGAATTCAGTAGAGAGAGAAAATACTCCTAGGCGGGGAAAAACTCCTCCTTTTAGTGGGACTCATGAAAGGGGCAGCAGGAAACCTAATCCTCGTGGTGGTAGAGGTTCTGGAAGAGGAGAACATAGTAACCGCCGAGGAAGAGGAGGTATGCGTCATATATCACCTCGTTTCATGGAAAATAAAATGAATAACTTAAATGTGGACATGGAACAATTATCTCTGGAAAATAATGATACTTCCAACAATTCAAATCCTGAACCTGCTCAACCAAGCGAGAGCAATGGTAAGTTTTTGAAAGCTTTAACAAAAGCTAAAATTTTATAATTAAAACATTAAATAATCTATTTTTAAATTTTAAGCAATAATTTGTCTTAATGGAAAAAGATAAAGGTTTTAAAACAATTGAAATTCATATAATAATAAGGAAGTAGCTTTTAATTTTTACTCTCTTGAAAATCTGTTGTTTATTATTGTAAAATATCCCTTTTCTTGCATAAATCTGCCATTACAAACTTTATGCAACAATAGATTTTTTTAAAACCTTATTTAAACAATTTAATTGAAATTAAACATGAACAGTTTTCCCAGTTGGCAAACAATTGAAATCCTGTCAAGTTAAGAATATAATGATATTGGGAGAAAAAAATGTTATATTTTTTTGCACAACAATTCTAAAATTATGTTTCCTCTCAAAATAATCATAGTGAGATGTGCAATATAATAAATACACTTTTATATTCTTTTGCATATTTTTAATTTTATTTCAGTTCTTGTAAATATATTGAAAATTCTTTTAGTTTCATTTTGGATGATGTAAAAGGAATATTATCATAAAATAGCATACATTTTAAAATCCTTTTAAATGTTTTTTTTATCCTTTTATTGGTGTTTTGTTTTGAAAAAAATGACTACATGTAAAAAGGAGGTGGGAGTAAAATTAACACCAGTTTTTATAGTATTATTCTTATTTCAAATATATTTAGAAAAGTAAGATGGTTAAAATTTAATTCTAAGCAAAAGAGGCAACATGTAATATTTATTTAGAGCGTCTGTGGTAAAGAATTTCAAATGATATAATGATTGTGACGGTAAAAAATATGAAGAAAAAAAATTATGTGAACAATCAGTGTAAAAACTTTTTTAATTCAAAATTAACTGTTCTGTTTCTAGCTATTTTTTAATTATAATTAGTTTTCAGAAATTTGTGCGAAGAAAGAATCTTAAAGCAAAAAATTGAAATTATTATTATTTATTATAAATCTTAAGAAGTATTTATCTAAGAAGCATTTAATATTTGAAATATTTTAGCAATGCATACTGATATAATTATGTTTAGCTGAGCATCAAATTTTGTTTAATTATGTGTATTTTGTATTTTTCAATGAAATATTTATCAGCTATTAGTTTTTAAGAGTTGCATACTTTAAGAATATGTATATGGAATATTTCCTTAATAAATAATCTAAAAGATAAATTATAAATTGAAGTCTAGTTATGGTACCAAGAAAAGAAAAAAAAATGTAAGGAATTTAAAATCATGCATAAAAAAGGGTAAATACTTTGAACTTTAAAATTTTCCTGAAAAACTAAAATATTGTATAAAATTTTAAATGTCTTAGTTTTTTTTTATGCTACAAAATGTCAGTCTTTTATAAACATTGCATAAATCAATTATTGTTCTTGTAATGTTAAAAACAAAATACTCTTCAGGACTGTTAAACTATGAAAAGCTCAACCTTGTTCTACTGGTTCTCCTTTTCTTTATTGATCTGTTTCATTTCCAACACTTGCGGGGGGGGGGGGGATACAAATATTGGAATAGTGGCTGTAAGCAGCATGTTTACTCATGAAGCTACTACAACAGAAAAAAGCATGCAGAATAGAGATACTTCTTAGTAGAGTATTTTATATTTGTGAAGAATACTTTTTTGAAAAAGTTACATTATGTTTTAATTCACATTTAATAAAAAATATCACAATAAAGTGAAAAAATAATTACTTCAACTTTTTTTGTTCAAAATAAACAAACATTTAAAAAAAAACACACTTTGATTTGTTTAATGAAAAAAATTGTATAGAACATTTCAGTTCAAATGTTTGAGGTACAAAAATTTTCTGATTTTTTGGGAAAGCTTAAAAATAAATTCTTTATTATCATATAGCTGTGCAGTTGTAGAAAGGTGATGTAGTATCAAAATGGATATGCTTCTTGAAAATTTGAAAAATGATTCTTTAATTGATCTGGGAACCAGGTATTTACTTAAGCTCTTGTGGATGTATTTTAGATGTTTCTATCTCAAGAAATTTGCTTCATTTTATAAAATTAGTCCGTTTGAAGTATTATAAAACTTAGGAAAGCAAAAAAAAAAAAAAAAAGGAGAGAGAGAGAGAGTGGGATTTTTAAAAAAAAACTTTGCTTTGTAACTTTTTTTGTTAAGTAATTTTTGGTTAGTTTGTTATTTTCATGGCTAATATAACAATTCCATTATAACTAACTCATGAATATCGTTTGCATGTTTCCTTTTATGCTGCATATATGTTCAGGGATTTATTTTTTCCATAATTAAATGGCAACCTTGTGAAATTATTAGTATGAAATCTTAGTGTTTAATTTCTATAATATAAATCTTTTTGCTGCGAGTATTACTGTGCTTTAAGTTAGTATAATGTTTTTAATACTTTTATATGTGACTCAGGTGTTTTACCTTCAACTGTAAACAGTAGTGAAGTTTCAAATATGGCTCTCAAAGGTGCTGGAGATTCATCTGGACGTCCAAAGCGCTATTCATCTTTAAGGCAACGTAGCCTTCCAGAAACTACCACATACCAAACACCTCCACCATCTGTACCACCACCCCACCCATCATATTATGAAACGGGTTTGTATTTTTGTACTTTTTAAATAATATCAATGTACAGTACATGATTGTGTCTAAATTTTTTTATTATTTACCAAGTATGCATCTGGTTTTCAGAATAATTACATTTTAATGCAGGTTTCATATTACATAATTTTGATATTCTTTATTACATGCACATGCATTCTTTGAAACTGTATATATATATATATAAATTTAAATATTCCTGATGTTTTCTAGAGTTTTTTTTTTAAATCTAAAAATATTAAACAATAATTATTTGTTAAATAACAGTATATGAATTTTGATCAAGAAAGTGCTAAAGAACACAATATTTTTTATATGTCAAATTCTGCTGTTTAATTCAGATTCTATAATTTTTATACAAAATTAAAATTTATAAATTTCTAAAAATGTAAAGTTAATTTGAGGATTTGATGTTTTCAACATAGAATTAACTTCTTTTAGTTTCATTATTTCAGATTAATTTATATTTAATATTTACTATTTTATGAGTATTATTTCTTCTCTAAGCTTCTTGCCTTACCTCTAATAATGAAAGTTTCTAGTTATTTGAATGTCTTTATATACTTACTCGTAATGATTTTTATGTATTTCATATCTTTTAATGAATATACATTTGATTATTTTATCATTATTTGTATTGGTTGACATCATAATGCCAATGTTATTTTCAGAAAATAGTTTTTGAATATTATAGTAATTTTGCAACTTAAAAAATATATATAAAAAATCAACTTATAACAAAGGTTTTTTTTTTTTTAATTTAAAAGTTTGCAAGGAAAAAAAACACTGCCATTATGGTTGCACTTTTTATCTTTATGATGCTTTCAATTTGAATAGATAAATCATAATAATAACCTAAAATAGCTTTTAAGAATTGTCCTTTTGACTTGAACATATTAGAATCCAAATATTTCCTAATTTTTTCCTTTTACTCAAAAAAAAAATTCTTATGGTTTGCATGTTTTTACTTTATTTATTTGCATATATATATATGTTAGATATGAGTTGAATTTTCTGAGCTTCCTTTCTCCTTTCTAGTTGTCAAATGCCTGTTTCTAATGTATATAAATTTTCAACGTTCTTTTTTTTATGTTTGTATTTTTTGTTCTAGCATGTTTGTGTTTTCTGCTTTTTTTGTTTTCATGATTAGTTCTTAGTTTTTCATGATTAGTTCAGTTTTGAATGCTTTTCACTTCCTTAAAAGCAATTTGATATTTCATATCAACGATTCTTTTGGCTCTTCAATGCTTAAATTATTATCTAAAAGCTTAGTAATGTTAGAATATCCCATCATGCAAATTGCATTTTTTTTTTAAAAAAAGGCCTTCCTAAGGCCATCTAATCTGCTCATAATTTAGTGCTTGCTGGCTGATTTTGGCATGTGCATGGGAAAGGTAATTAGAAATTTCTGTTCAACCCTGCTACTCGAACCCTGTTATCTTGCAGGTACTTGGCCCCTTGTTTCAGTGCTTCGTAGAAGTGCAAGCTATTGTAAGCATATTCTTCATAAGTAACACATTTTTTGTCCTAATTTTGAAAATACTGATATATTTTAGCATTTGAAAATAAATTCTAAAAATTCCACCTATTTTTATAAAGAAAATAAATTAAGGATTTAAAATAAAGTCTTGGTCCTTATATCAGAGCATGCGCAACATATGTATTTTGAATGAAAATGCACAGCTGGTATATTTAATATTATCTTCTAATTTCTTCATCTTAAGAGTAAAAATATTTATACATTCAAGAATTTGTTAATAAAATTTTTTATACTTTTCTTAATAACTGGTTAATGAAAAACAAATTATTGACTATTGTAAAATTTTTCTGTTTGAAATGTATTCTAATATTTTTAAATAAATGTCTTTTTTAATATAATTTTTTTTGAATATTCAATTTGAATTCTTAAAAAAAGTGTTTAAAACTGTTTTTCATTACTCGGCAATCAGTTGTTAAAATGCGAATAAAAAGAAATACCCCATATTTATATATGTCGTATTTTGTAGGATACCAAACTACTTTATATGCCCCAACAGAAACGTGTGTTCCTACTCCCAGTACACAAAGTCAAACCGTTACAACCACCCCGATCATGAATCCTTCAGCATATCAAACCTTTACTCCTCCTCCTTATACTGACAACTATGGTGCGTATCTGGGATTTTGTTGCCTTTTGTATTGTGTTGATCCTTTTTTATGTCATTCTTTGTGTTGCCTTTACTTTTGTACATTCCTTTGCAGTATATGTTCCATCTTGTCTTAAAGAAGTAAAGTCATGTCTATCTTTTACAACCTAAAACATTTGTAATGAGCTATTTTTCAATATAATCAAAGACGTTTAGAGGTGCCTTGTGAAGGCATTTAGAAATTCTGTCAAATGTTGGTAATGTTTATCCTAAATAGTTCTTGAACTATTA